>JAJMGW010000028.1:0-96436 GCA_030582755.1 Wickerhamiella galacta | reverse complement strand
GAGCAACTCCTATCAGACCCGCGCAGTGAGGACTTCAAAGAAAAGCTGCTAGCCCTCCAAGCGGACCAGGATATTCTCAGGTACGAGCATGAACACAGTCGCTTGCTGGATCAATGCGGCGACCTCTCGGAGGATGCAAGAGGCTACCATGAGTACATTATCGGGACCCACCACTTCATCCGCAGGCGGTCGTACAAGAAGAAGATCGACCTCGACGACTGCTGGATTGTCCCATCTGAGGAGCTATCTCAAAGACAGCCATATGAAGAGGAGCTGGTTGTGGCAATTAGGAACTCGCCCGTGCGAGCCATGCCATCGATCCCTACTCGCGATTCGAGTGCTGACCCCAGCGCACAGAGTGAAGGAGGCTTATTGTCGAGCGAGCATGGAACAGCAACAGGGACCTGCTAACCTAGTGGTAACGTTGGAGCTAGGATTATGAGTCGACACGGCCGCTCTATTGTTAGGTACCGGCCTGGCAATGGTACAAGAAGAAGACCGACTTTGACGAGTGTTGGATTGTTGCATCTGCGGAGCTATCTCAGAGACGGCCCTGTGAGGACGATGTGGTTATGGCAATTAGGACCTAGCCCGTGCGAATCATGCCACCGATGGATAGTCGCGATCGAGTGCTGACCCCAGCGCACAGAGTGAAGGAAGCTTATTGTCAAGCGAGCATGGAACAGCAACAGGGACCTGCTAACCTAGTGGTAATGTTGGGGCTAGGATTATGAGTCTGCACGCCGCTCTATTGTTAGGTACCGACCTGGCGATGGTACAAGAAGACTATCGACTTTGGCGAGTGTTGGATTGTTGCACCTGCGGAGCTATCTCAGAGACGAGGACGACGTGGTTATGGCAATTAGGAGCTCGCCCGTGCGAGTCCACCGATGGATACTTGTAATCGAGTGCTGACCCCAGCACGCAGAGTGAAGGAGGCGAGCATGCGAACCTAGTGGTAACGGTGGAGGCGAGGATTATGAGTCGGCACGGCCGCTCTGTTGTCAGGTCCCACAACATGGCCCGTGGTATTAAGATGTGGAAGGCTCTCCTGAGAGTACAAGGAATATTATCCCTAGCGTGAGCACTGCAGCCGGTGAGGACACCGAGTCCTCAAGTCGCTTCGCACCTGGCTTGGTCAGGTGGAAGGTCTCTCTAGGGACCGTTTGCGGCTTTGCAGATAGGGCGAAGCGGAGTTCAAGCCACGAGAGCTGGCACGCTGCCCCTGCACCCGGTGAGGATACATGAGCCAAGACTCGCTTCACATCTGGTTGTACTATGCGTCTAGGGTGCTTGCGGCAGTGCACTCTCCGGCCATATTCTTGCCAAAGCCGAGCCGCTGTGGTGGAGCTGGCGATCTGCTTCCACGATCTCTGTACATGGACCCAGTGACTGTCGTTGGAGGTAATTCGAGTACGGTCTAGTGAAGCTGAGCCCTAGTTCCAGATCTACTTCCGACTCGCATCGCGCTCTGTCTAGTTCTTCGTCTGCTTCATCCGCGTCGCATTGTCGGCTTCATTGAGATACTATGTGTCTAGGTTGGCCTGCAACTGAGCACTGTCCGGCCCATGTTCTCGCCACCGCCGATGTAGTGACCTCAAGCTGGTCAATACTTGTCGGCGACCTGCTTCCGCGATCTCTGTACCTGAATTGCATTACACTCTGAGTCCGAGTTCTGGTCCGCTTCATCCTCGTGGGAACAGCCACCACCCGTAATGTAGCACTATGGGCCTTTCTGAGCCCTTCTCATATGAGATCAAGTTATAGTTAGTTATTATCCACATTCTTATACCTTCCCTTTGTCCCTATTATGCTAGAGCAGGTGTTACCGGAGAAGCTTGCGGTACGCTAGACAGAGTAAAACTGCAGTGTACTTTGATTGATCGCGCCTTTTGCACTCGAAGAGAGTTGGGCCGCTGTTATCACCAGTCCAGGTTTGCTAGTGTCTGGGGGCCCAAGGGTCATCCTGCTGTCCACAAATTCATACAGTGCAGGTCCCCGTTCAGAGAAGAGACCTTTCAACCGAATAGCGGGCGACAGCAGGCACCACAGCGATAGTGCTTTTTCGACGTCGGCTGATGGTGGCAGTCGCCCTCATTCCGGGGGCCCGACGCGTTCAATAAGATGAATGGCTCGAGACATTTTACCGGTGGAGGGGACGCATAATTGGGGTGTTTAGAGTGTCATTGCCAAAGGCAACAGTGTGTGTCTCAGTGGCTCGCACCCCGGAACCAGTTGGACATTATGGGTCTCCGAACTTAGAAGATATGCGGAGCTGCCTTGGTTCCATGTTTTTGGCAGCCACAATTTTCGTACTAGTTTTTGCAGAGATGCGGAAAAACGTGCTGACGACCTGATCTAACAAGCCCTTTGGGGGATGTTATGAACTGCTAAAGAAAGGTAACAAGAACAGCAAATTGCTCTGCTCTGGGGCTATATTACCAAAAATGCAGCATCAGCACGAGGCTCCACGTTAGGTCAGTAGCTGTCAGAGATGAACTTTGCTGTCAATTGAAGCAGTCTACGATTTCAGAATACGGAAAAAGTGCAGCTGAGTGCTCCATCACTCATCTTGCCCGGATTGATGAGTATTATCGACCTTTTCACCTGGTGTGTACGACATGTTACCCTGACGTCGAGGATCGGAGCGAATTGGCGACGAATGTTAGGAGGGCCCAAGCTTTGGGGTCCGCGAGGGTGAGACGTCATGAACGCGCACATTTAACGTTGAGACGATTTTTTGTCGATCACATCGAGGCCAAGTTCGTGAAATCGCTGCTGCAACGTTTAGGAGCCGCTCATTTTATTAGCCCGGTGTTCCTCACCCCAGCTCTCGCAAGACTTGCTACGTCTTGATCCGCGAGTCAAAAAAGGTCTGGATCTTCTCCCAGATTGAGTACGATGCCGGGCGCATAATGTAACACCCACTGACATCGTAGTAGTCCAGCATCTCGCCCTTCGTTAGGACCTGCTGATACCAGCTCGGAAAGTCGTCGGCTTGGCCACAGGTGATGCCGATGAGCTTTTTCGTCTCTTCCGCGTCGATAGACACGTCGACATCAGCTCCTAACACAGAGTATTTAGCTCAGAAGATGGATTTTACTTCTACCCCAGTTCTTAACTAGCTTCGCCGTTTCGCGACAGGTGGTAGTCGATGCTGGCAACCCCGGAATAGATGTTGCAGCCCGACGGCCAGTTTGATACCAGCATGCTCGGTAATGTCTCATCGGACAGATACCGCCGTGGGTCACGATCAGCCATGTGCCTCCTATTGTACATCCGTCAGCTACCCATGGGGCCTATTTAGTGTCTGATCACCACACTCATCGTACCTCCTCGTTGAGTCATCTGTCAAATGCCCGAGACGCAGCGGGCACAGGGTAGTCTGGTAAGCCCGTCTCGGGTATGGCCACCCTCGGGGACGGCTCGAGTGGCACTCTGCTCATACGCGGCTGCAATGTGTGCTGCATTGGCTGGCTACCCGTTAGACACTATCAAAACACGTCTTCAGACATATAAATATCCCAGTTTCTGGAAATGCATCACCTCGACCTATAAACAGGGGGGGATTTCTGCATTTTACAGCGGGATTGCGGCGTCTCTGATATCTTCTTCGCTCGCTCGCGCCTTCACCATGAGCCTCTACACTTCTCTGCTCCCGCAGTATGCACGACTCTTGGGCGCCAGTGACCCACGCGGCCCAGCTGTCACATTTCTGAGCGGCCTCACGGCCGGAGCTACTTGTACATTATTTACATGCCCATTTGAGTTCACAAAAGTTGCTTCGCAGGTCGAGACTCTTGTTTACCGGGCGCGGGGCTTGCCCAAGCCAGAAAACATTGGCGCACTGAGAGCATTTAAAGACATCTGTAAGCGGGGTGGGCTCTTGCAGCTGTATGGTGGGTTCAGGTACCAACTGTACAGAGACTCATTAGGGTCGGCAATTTACTTTTCTGTGTACGAGTATGCCAAGTCAGAATTGGGCAAGTTTTTCGAGAGTTCTCCAGGCACCCCTCACCCCTTGTCAATTATAGTTTCCGGAGGTCTTTGTGGCGTGGTAGCGTGGACTGCAGTATATCCCCTTGACACTTTGAAATCGGAGTATCAACGTGACTTGTATAGCCATTCGCTGGCCAACTCTCTAGAGTTTCGGGATACCGTCGTAACGCCCCCGAAATTGCGGATTAGTCTGTCAATGTATAGAGGTCTTGGATTTTCAATATTGCGGACCAGTCTCAATGGTGTGGTGCTCTTTTCGTGTTTTGAATACTTTATGTATCTGACGAGGCCAGTAAAAGGAGCGCAGCATTAACTTTCTTGGCAACAACCAGGATTAACCAGGCTCAAGCCAGTGCCCGCATAGATAAATTTGGAATCCTGAATGCATTATTTTTTTTATGAGTATAAATAATTAAGAGAACGAGCCCAGCAGCATCAGATATCGGGTAATCTTTTGCCGTTTCGCAGCCGCCGCTGTTGCTCTGGCACTTTGACTTTTGCTTCGTTATTCGTAGCCTGGCGCCGTGGGCGCTTTTTCTTGCCGTTATTTGATGCGACTGACTTGCGCTTAAGGCCCTTGCCAGCTGCTTCAGTAAAGGTCTCAGGCGTCTCCGCTGGTGCTGTGGTCTCAACCTGGAAATGGCCTTTTTTGCTGGGCAGCGAGCCTTTACCCGTTTTCTTTCGCTTCGGAGAATCAGAAGTTGGCGGTAGTGGCATACTCCCGCCAAAAAGTGGGGCATGCGACATCAACCCGAGCACACGTTCGCACATGGACAAATCAGGCTCTATTGTTGCATCATTACGCCGAGCCTTGATATTTCGACCCCCAAATAACGGTGATGCAGAAAACACCATTTGCGCCTGATGGACAACTTGCGATAAACTGTCATCTGAAAGGTTCACGCCACAGTGTGGCATCTCCTCTAAAGAGGTATCTTCTCGGGTCTCGTTATCTTCAAGATTTAAACTTGGGCCAACAGAGAACCCCACATTGAACAGATTCCATAAGCCCTCGTATTCATATTGGACGCCACTATCTTGCGAACTAGATTTGGATCCACCTTGATTCCCACTCACCTTGGTTGTATGGTGATATGAATGACAATCGTCATCGTCATCCAATTCTGTTCGATCTTGCAATGTTCCAGATAGGGACCCTGAACTAGTCCCAAAATTGTGACTATCATCTCTTAAAAGGTCGTCATGCCGAGTAGGTCTTGCAGGTATAGAAGTGTTGCTGTCTGAATGGGACGCAGGACCAAAGCTGAATTTCACAAGTGATATGTTAGGAGCTTCAAACGGGCTCTCCCTGGCTGAGGTAGTGTCCTTTGACGAAGGCACTACAGGAAGGACGTCTGCCTTTTCGCTTTCGGGCATTGAGGAATCAGCGTTCGGAAGTTGTTCCACATGCACAGTGTCGCATACATCTGCAGAGTCACCCACAGCTCTGGTATCACCCACGGCGTTGGCATCACTGCTAGTATGGACCACGGGTGCGGGAGAGTTCGCAAGGTGCCTTCCCAGCTCTTCTGCTGCCTTCGCAAAGTAGTGGGGGGAAGGCTCTCCATCCACGGCTACGAACTCCTCCAGGTCTGAGTTTACTAGACCGCAACCGCCATCACCTCCCGGAACATCTGGCGTAAGCTGTATGCTGAGTGGCACTAGATCGTCAGTACCTATGTCCGTGATTTCAATGTCTTCGGCACCCACGTTTTCAAACCCAATATCCTCTCCACCAATGTCCTCGCTACCAATCTCGCAAATATCGATTGGTTCCGGCGGATCGACGGCTTCTATTTCAGTAAGTCTCTCTCTCGACTCCGAATCGCGAGGAGACTCGTTTATGGTCCCGTCAGTGTCGTCAGCCTCGAGAATCTCGTCGTCATATTCATCCAAGGCAATATCAAGCTCATCATCTACCTCGTCGAAACGCTCATTTCCACTGCCATAGTCTGTTGACCACAGATGGGCACTCTCAACTTCCATACTCACGTCATTTTGCGTCATGGTATGCTTGGGATCTCCGAGCTCTACGCTCTGCTCGCCAGACTCAGTATGGCCCACGAGAGCCCTTGGAGACTTCGGATGAGAGTGGTGTAAACCGTATCCTTGATCCTCAGATGCTGCATCTGCATGCTGTAGTAATTGCGAATCCAGCTGAGAATGTTTTTCCGAGCCTGGCGAGTCAACGCTGTTTGTTAACAGACATTCCGGTGAAAACTCCAAGGATGCACCAACCCTACCAGCATGCAGCTTGCCTCGCTCTTCTAGCGGTGTCTCGGGTAGCCGCTCTTGTGCTCCTCCGACAATTTCGCCTAATAAACGAAAGCTTTGGTCTCCTTCGCTGGGAGGCTCTACAACAGGGTCGGGAGATGCAGCTAAAGCGGAACGCAAGCGGTTCATCACGCCATCAATCCATCCTATCCTATCTTCTGCGCGCCTCTCAGAGGCTTGACGCCTCAAGTGCGCCGGTAATGAAGGATTGGCCATGATATGAACCCATAAAAGTCAAGGACGAATTCCAAAGAGTCCCCTCAGCCAGCTTCTTAGGCTGAACCACGTGATATCCGGGGTGCCGAATTTCAAAAAGCCGTCCAATGCGGCTCTTGATCCATTGTGCTTACAAGCCTGTGGCTCTGTAGTCACAGTTTGGTAGTGTGCGATGTCGAAGAACGTCTGAATGTACTAGTCTGATAGTCTCGGAAGATGCTACATCATGTCCCAGTGGCAGGGTCTTATAAAAGCACTGCCCAAAGCAGTTGTGTTAGGCCCTAAAGTATCTCAGCCTTTAGGAATGAATGGCTAAAGCATGGGTACACCGCCCCGAAAGCATTGGAAAGGGTCCCAGCCGAAGGCTCCGTCACTCTTCTGCTTCCGGTTACTGGATGGTGCTGAAAGCCGCCCTTTTAACCTGCGCCGCATCCCATCGAGTCGAAATGGTGGATATTTAGTAGGAAGGCTTCAAACAGTAGAGCAGGAGATGTCGTGGATCCCCTTTAAGCTCATAGCAGCTTCTCGTCGGGTCTCATTGAAGCCAAAAAAAACTGGATATTGTTCTAGTAAGCTTTCGCAAAAGGATCCTTCTATCTTATTACTGTCAATATTTGGAGGCTTTCCAGGCTCCTGAGGGCGCAATGCAGAGTGTTTCTGGTTGTATCGTAGTTTTTTCCCTAGGACTACGTCTTCTGGGGTCCCGTTGTCAATCCTTATGTCTTCCTCATCCACTACTTTCTTCAGCGCCTACCCTCAGCTCCTACTCGAGCAGCCCTTGTAACCCCGGCTGTTAACCAAGTTCCTACATCTTAGCCCCTACATCGTCCCAGCTTCCGGGTCCCCCCAACTCTTCTTAATCTGTTCGGCACCCTTCAACATCCAGCCCGGTATGGGCATTGCATTGTCGATCATAGCGGATTAGCAGGGGTATGGTAACTCATCAACGCTCTTGACCTTCAGATATCGGCGCATAAAATCTTTAAACTTGTGTATATTCATTTACGATATCGGTTGATTCATCTCCAGCGCATGATGCAACTGCAAATCCTGATAGCGCCATTGTGGCTGTGAAACAAGGAACATCTCTTCTCCAAGGTAGCCAATAGCGTTTCCTGGAACTTGGATCAGAAATAGGTCCTTTGCTTCTCTGTTCCATGGTCTGGCTAGCCTTCCCAAATCTCAGATGAAACGCATCGACATCTCGATAATCATCACGGAATGTCGTCGTCAACTTTTCAGACACTTCTTTGTGGAACTCCTGGTCATCCACAACAGTGTGATTCCAAATTTTGACAGGACGTCGACAACGGTGTTGAGACTCTTGGACAGGGTTTTTGAGCTGGCTCTATTCTAGTTGGCTGTCGTCTCCAGTAGTAGTAGACGATGTGCTCTTTTCGCTGTCACGAAAATCGTCCTCGGGCAGGTATAGCTGTTTTTAGTATCATTTCCAGTGTGGTAACTATACACCGCCATTTGGCGCCGTCTTTAGACCTGTCACATGCGCGGGCAGTTGGATTAAGCAACGACGTTTTGGGGTACCGCGACGAAGGCCTGTTTCTTCTGCCATCACCCGCACGAAAAAAACAATATATGAAATCTCACACAACAGAAACGTTCATGTTGTCTAAATTTTCGCCATTCAGCCACCATATCCTCCTGAGATGTTGGGATTTCATCGGTCTCGACGGACGTCCAAATAGGCAAGTAGACCACGCCAAATACGGTAGGTGCTCCCTGCGGGTGGCGATTATAAAAATGATTGCTCTCAGTCAAGCCCTTACCATCCCCCGTCGATAATGCCCAACCCCGTTGAACTTGTGTCGACCACCGCACCCCGTGCCAACCTCGCTCACCCGCTCACCACCCTCTCCACTTTAGTTACGGTGCCCGTCCAGCATATTGGACACACCGCCTTGAGTGCTGCAGAATCCGCGGCCAGGGACCTCCTGTGTCCTCTGCCGCCGACCCTGTCTACCGATCCCAACGATCTCTTGCACCTAGTGCAGGATAAGTCTCTTGAGACCGCGTACCGCCTGGTGCTCAGCATCTCCCCCTCTGACCATGTTCCGGTTGAACCCACCGGCCACTGGATCAAACTGCATTATTGAGCCCCTGAAGGCGAGAATCTGTCCGGCGCCAGTCCTTTGGTCTCCCAACCAAGAGCTGCTCACCGTCCTATCGAATGAACCAGTCAAGACAAAGACCCTAGTCTGGCTGTTTGCCACCACAGGAATGGTCACCGCCGCGTGGGCATATAATGCCTACACCGAACGTGGTCCGCGACTGGCCCAAGCAATTGACGACTGCCTCTCTCGCCCCGCCCAATCCTTGTTCAACGTGTTCTGTAGCGCCGTCAAGGCCGTCATCCATGTTGCGGTGGCAACTTGCTTCCTGGTCTTCGCAGTCCACGCACCAGCACTGGCTGAGCCAGGCGTCCGCACGAAACTCCTTGAGCCTGTTGTCGAGTTCGCATCCACTGCGGCCCCTGTGGCAGCCCCTGTGGCAGCTTCCCAGCTGGTGCTTTACGTCGGTATGGCTCTTGCCGGCTTGCTTCCCCCTATATACTGCCGCAGCGTCTCACGCCTCTCTCCTCTTGCTCGCCAGGTGTCTGAGAAAGCTGGTGCCACCTGGTCTTCCGTTAAGGATGTCGCCAAGAAGACACGCTCGGATATCAAAGCGCAACTGACCCCACTTTCCACCCTCTACCAGCGCTCTGCCTCCTGCGTCTCTTCCCTTGCTGGCCGCGTCTCTTCCCTTCGCCGCATGTGCTTGCACGCCGTTATAGCGTGGATGTCCGTTACCTGGATGTGCGTTTACGACGCCGCCAACAAGACACGCTCGCTTCTCAAAGCTGTGCCCAGTTTCTACCAGCGCTCGGTCTCCTGTCTCTCTTCCCATGCTCGCCACGTGTGTGCGCAAGCTGCTGGTGCCTGGACGTCAGTTTACGACGCCGTCAAACTGGTACCCATGCAGGTTGTCGAACAGCTAAGAGCAGCCGTTAATTGTCTCGTTGCCTGCCTCCTGCTCATTGCTGCTCTCGTGGCGTTGTTCATGATCGCGCTCGTGATCCGCCCCGGCTCACTGCTCATCAGCTTGATCGAGGGTCTAGAGGAAGCGTATAACAGAGCGGTCTCAGCTCTGAATGTGCTATCCACTTGGTACCAGCGCCGAATCTCGTGGCTCTCTACCACTCGTGGCAAGGTGGTTGACGGGCTCTCTACTACTCGTGACAAGCTCTTTACCACTCATGACAAGGTTGCCGCCGGACTCTCTACCACTCGTGGCAAGATGATTGGTGGTATCGCGACCATGTTCACCTTGAATGGGCTGCTGCTACCGCTGCTACCAATAGAAGTCGCCTTTGGGTCGAGTGTTACCTGGCTCATAATCCTCCATGTCTACTCTAAGGATGTCCGCTCTCAAGCCAATGTTAAAGTTGATACGGTGGCGTCTACTCCACTCAGGCAAGCCGGACCCCTCATCAGACCCCCTGTGGAACGCTTGGTCGAGTTGTATGCGGCATCGTATGCTGTGGAGACTGACTGGATCGACATGTATGAGTGCCCTCGCGAGTTTGCTATCGGCTACGATCCTCCTTGCACAGACACGTCATCGACCCCAGCATTGCGAGACGAAGAGCAAGTTAAACTCCTCAACGCTGCAAACGAACTCGGGTCCTACGGCAACACCCAGCAAACGTTCATTGGTGCGCTCGCAGACTTTGGTCACACTCTCGAGGACACAAAAGTGGCGTACGAATCGCGTGACCACAAGAGGGGGTACCGCTTCCTGGTGGATATGCATCACATCAGATCGCAGTACGAGGTGTACTCTAAGGCGCGCAGATTAGCAATGGCTATGGTCCAGCAACTCTTATCAGACCCGCGCAGTGAGGACTTCAAAGAAAAGCTGCTAGTCCTCCAAGCGGACCAGGATATTCTCAGATACGAGCATGAACACAGTCGCTTGCTGGATCAATGCAGCGATCTCTCGGAGGATGCAAGAGGCTACCATGAGTACATTATCGGGATCCAACCACTTCATCCGCAGGCGGTCGTACAAGAAGAAGATCGACCTCGACGACTGTTGGATTGTTCCATCTGAGGAGCTATCTCAGAGATGGCCCTATGAAGAGGATTTGGTTATGGCAATTAGGAACTCGCCCGTACGAATCATGCCACTGATCGATACTCGCGATTCGAGTGCTGACCCCAGCGCACAGAGTGAAGGAAGCTTATTGTCAAGCGAGCATGGAACAGCAACAGGGACCTGCTAACCTAGTGGTAATGTTGGGGCTAGGATTATGAGTCGGCACGCCGCTCTATTGTTAGGTACCGACCTGGCGATGGTACAAGAAGACTATCGACTTTGGCGAGTGTTGAATTATTGCACCTGCGGAGCTATCTAGGAGCTCTCCCGTGCGAGTCCACCGATGGATACTTGTAATCGAGTGCTGACCCCAGCACGCAGAGTGAAGGAGGCGAGCATGCTAATCTAGTGGTAACGGTGGAGGCGAGGATTATGAGTCGGCACGGCCGCTCTGTTGTCAGGTCCCAACATGGCCCGTGGTATTAAGATGTGGAAGGCTCTCCTGAGAGTACAAGGAATATTATCCCTAGCGTGAGCACTGCAGCCGGTGAGGACACCGAGTCCTCAAGTCGCTTCGCACCTGGCCGGGTCAGGTGGAAGGTCTCTAGGGACCGTTTGCGGCTTTGCAGATAGGGCGAAGCGGAGTTCAAGCCACGAGAGCTGGCACGCTGCCCCTGCACCCGGTGAGGATATATGATCCCAGACTCGCTTCACATCTGGTTGTACTATGCGTCTAGGGTGATTGCGACATTGCACTCTCCGGCCCAAATTCTGCACCGCCCGAACCACTGTGGTTTGTAGTGACTCAAGCTGGTCCATGCTCATTACACTCTTGAGTCCGAGTTCTCGTCCGATGTCTCTTTGCATCGCATTCCGAGTCCGAATTCTCGTCCACTTCCTCCTTGCATCACATCCCGATTTCTAGCTCTCGTCCGCTTCCTCCTTGCATCACGTTCCGAGTCCGAGTTCTCGTCCGCTTCCTCCATGCATCGCACTCCGAGTTCGAGCTCTCGTCTGCTTCGTCCTTGCATCGCCATCTGAGTCCTGGTTCTCGTCCATTTCCTCCTTGCATCGCACTCCGAGTCCTAGTTTTCGCTTCATCCTTGCGTCGTATACTCTGAGTCCGAGTTCTCGTCCGCTTCATCCTCGCGCGGAGCAGCCCCTGTAGAGTAGCATTATAGCCTGACCTGAGTCCTTCTCATACGAGATCAAGTTATAGTTGGTTATTATCCACATTCATTATACCTTTCCCTTTGTCTCAATTATGCTAGATCTGGTGTTAACGGAGGAGTCTGCGGTACGCCGGGAATAGTATAACAGCAGTGTGCTTGATTGAACGCGCCTTTTGCCCTCGAAGAGAGTCGGGACGCTATTATCATACAGTGCATGTCCCGTTCAGAGAAGAGACCTTTCGCGATAGCGGGTACTACCCTGATCGTGCGTTTTCGACGCCGGGGGATGCTAGCAGTCGTATCCATTTCGGCGGCCCCGACGCGTTCCAAAATATGAATGACTGGGGACATTTTATCGGTTGGGCGACGCCTATTTCGCATGTTTAGTGTGTCATTGTCAAATGCAACAGAGTGTCTCAGTTGCTCGCACCCCGAAATCAGTTGGATATGATGGGTCTGCCGACTACAAGATATGCGGAACAGCCCTGATTCTATGTTTTTGGCAGCCACCCCTGCGTACTACTTTTAGTATTGGTGCGGTAAAACGTGCTGATCTAACAAGCCCTTTGGAGGATGTTATGAACTGCTAAAGAAAGGTTACAAGAACAGCAAATTGTTCTGCTCAGGGGCTACATCACCAAAAATGCAGGATTAGCACCAGGCTTCGTGTCCAGCCCTGACGCAAGTCTACAATTTCAGATTACGGACAAGGTCGCAGCCGAATGCTCCGTTGCTCTTCTGACCCTAGTATATCACCGACCTTTTCACCTGATATGTCTTCAAATCTTGCATTTGACGTCGAATATGGGAGAAAATTCGCAACATATATCAGGATGACGCAAACTTTGAGGTCTGAGAGGTAAGGTGTGATGCACCTTTAACGTTGGGTCGATTTCTTGTCGATCACACCGAGGTCAAGTTGTGAAATCGCTCCCGTAACTTTCAAGGACCGTGCGTTGTGTCATCCCGGCGTTCGGGGACCCTCAAGATTGACTTGAACGCATCATAATGTAGAGTGCTGCAGCCGTTCTGTCCGTCGCTAGTGGGACGCCCGAAACACTCGCGTGCTTGGCTCGCCAGCATTGAGTACCAACTTGAATGCAATGGTAATTATTTGTTGTGTACATCCTATAGCACCTTGCCATTTGGCCAAATAGAAAAGTTGCTCAAATTATGCGATGCGAGGATGAAACGCACTTGGAAAGGGTAGAAACTAACGGTACTTTGTTAGAGCTTCTACTACTTTGCTCTCGGCCGTAGAAGAGATTTGGAGTACTCGCAGAGGTTTATTCGTTCGAAGCCGTACATCCGGTTTATTCGTACCATGCCTTTCATAAGTGAGCCTCTCAAGTTACGGAGACAAGCCTTGATGGCCAAGTTGGTAAGGCGTAGCACTAGTAATGCTAAGATCATCGGTTCGAATCCGGTTTGAGGCAGAATATTTTTGGTATGTCGTACGCTGTATTTTACCAGGCGACATTGCATTGAAGAATTAGGGGAAGTTGGTACTCGTGATACTCCTGATACGACCAAGTATCGCGTCTCATGAACCCAATAGCTGACAAATATCCAGGAAGTCAACCTCCATGAGTGTGGAGGATGAAGATCTCGAGAACGTGCTGGCTAACCTGAGTATAGACGGCGGGGGCCGCAATACAATCTCCTCAAAATTAGAGGCAGATGGGCCAGAGCCGAGTGATAACACAATTCAACATGACAAGCAACAGCACGCAGATCAAACAGCGCAATCACCGCAACCTCAGACCAACAGCTCGCCAGCTGGAACCTTGTTGGACTTCGGTGCCCTTCTAGAGTCCCTCTCCCTCACTACCTCAGATACTGGGCCCAAAGCTGTTGCTATCCTCAGCCCGTGGAGCTACAAGCACATTTTCGCCCGCCCATGGGTGGCGAAGAAGTACCTCTCTTCAATTGTCGAGCGACCGGAGCGGCTCAATGCATGTGCTGTTGGAATTGGAGCTGCGTTGACAGTAGCTCCATTGGAAGTTGTCGAATCTCTAAAACGCACATCGCTCTATGCGGACCACGTAGTAGCTGTCCATGGTAAAGACTGGGCCACCACTCTTTATGATCTCTGTGCATCGGCTAAACGCAAACACGTTGAAGGCGAGCTAGAGGTCCCCGACCACTGGCCTTCAGGAGATATATATCTCGCACCAGAGTCAGCCGAAGCCTTGGAGGGCGTTGTTGCCGCGCTGGAATTAGGCGTTGATACGATTTTCAGTCCAGATGGTGGGATAAAGCGTGCCTTCGTCTGTGTAAGACCACCAGGTCATCACTGTCATGAGGACGCGGCATCTGGATTTTGTCTAATCAACAACGCCCATATTGCAATCCAGTACGCGAGGAGCCACCACGCTATTACACATGCTGCAATCCTGGATTTTGACCTTCACCATGGGGATGGATCTCAGGACTTATGTTGGAAGTTTTCCTTCAATAATGAAGGTAAAGGCTTTCCAATCGGCTATTTTTCTCTGCATGATATCAATTCTTATCCCACAGAACGTGGGTTTTCAGATGCGTCCAAACTTACCGCAGCGTCCGCGTGCCTCATGGCACACGAAATGGCTATCTGGAATGTCCATCTGGAGGATTACACTACAGAAGAAGATTTCAATCGATTGTATGACACGCGATACTCTGCACTTTTCAAGAAAGCCGTTCAATTCCTAGATCAGGCTGAAGAACGTGCTTTCCGCAATGGCGAACCATACAAAGCTTTGATCGTAATTTCCGCGGGCTTTGATGGAAGCGAGTATGAAACAGGAAAAATGCAACGACACAATGTGCGAGTACCGACATCTTTTTTTAATAGATTCACCCTGGACTGTTGTTCCCTTGCGACCCGTTATTCGGGCAGCCGTGTTCTCTCATTGCTTGAAGGAGGCTATTCTACGGAAGCGCTGGCAACTGGCATCTTTAGCCACTTGACAGGGCTTTGTGAGATAACATGGGAATCTCAGTGGTCTTCAGCAAATATTGCTGAGGCATTCGCTAAAGGCACACGAACAAGGTGGAAAAAATACGAGGAGTTCCCTGGGGTGGGAATCCAATTAGGTCGCACGCTATTTCCTTCCAATTCCAGCGTGTCGGCGAAACTTAGTCCCGAGACCGAGAGCAAACTAAGGTCCGGGAAAAGGAGATAATATACCTCATTGTTGAGATTCTGAATCGTTAAACGAATATTAGATGTTTCGGTGCCAATCCTCAAAACAATCACGGAGACCACAATTTTTGGTACTAGAACAACTATGTGTCCTGGTTTAGCCTCCAGCTCAAATCCTATTGCCAAACCTGGGGTTAATACTTGCGTCCTAGGCAAATCTCAAGGATTATGTAATGCATCCTTGGATTGAAGCTGCCAAAGCGATCCCACTGTGTTCTGCTCGAGTCCTTCAATCACAACAACTTTTCTTCACAATTGTGGCGAAGCTAGATCAAGCGTGATCCAACGCTTCATTCAAAAGATCTTCTCTGGACAATCCAACAGTCGTCGAAGTCGATCTTCTTCTGGTACGACCGCCTGCGCGATGCGTCCTCTTCGTCATTCACGTGGGGTACCTCCGGCTAGAATCAAAATGGCTTTGATGATTACGCGTAAGAATGCTTAAGGATAGAGTTGGGATTAGAGTTGGGATTGACGTGTGACGTAACACGGAGTGACGCCACAATTTTTGTGACATTTGTGACCTTATGGATATGTTACTAACAACCCTCAACGCTATGAAGCTCGTAGACTTGGCCAAACGAACAGCGAATGGTTTATTCGAGTGCAACTTTTGTGGGTCGAAAATGGCAAGTAGGCACCTGGACCGTTGGCTGGCGCATGTCCTTGATCACTGTGATGACCCCCAGCTGATATTAAGGGCCAGTGTCTCACTGATAGGGAAAACAGATCGCGACGAAATTTGCTGAGGTACCTACGTTGTCGTCACTCCGCGTGGTCAAGCCTTGTTTCACAAGTTGATAGAAACGGGTGCAAACAAACAGACTGCTTCATATCTCTCTGATCAGTTGCTCCACGTGATAGAAGAGATAGGCCCTGAAAAGATCAACGCTATAAGCTCGGATAATGCTGCTAGCATGTTAGCTTCGACTCGAAAGGTTCGTGAAATATACCCGCATATCTACCAAATGAGTTGTGCCGCACATCAGTTGAATTTGCTCATCGGTGACATTGTCAAGTTAAACTGTTTTCATTTTGTCAGACAAGATGCATCAGAGCTGTTCGGAATTTTCTCTAGGACTTCGAGAGGGAGGCTCCTGCTACGGAAGGCGCAACAGGACACAGCAACAGGTGAAAAATTGTTGGTGATGCCCGTAACTACGCCCTGGCAGTCGTGGGATAAGTGCCTCGAATCTATCATAGACTCCCGGGCCGCTTTCCAACTGATATGTGTTCAGGTCGACAAAAAGAAAGGTGAAAGCTTGATGAAATCAGCCTTGGATGACGATGAAAAATTGCTACTTGAGATCTCCAAGTCGCCAATTTACGAAAAATTGCAGCAACAATCTTGGTGGAGCACTGTGCGGTCGTTGTACCAAATCATTAAGGTTATCACTAAAAGCATCACCTACCTTGAAGACGACAAAGTCGGGTTATCGCACGTGTATGGTGCGTTTTTGGATATATTTGATGATGTGGAAAAGCTCTGAACAAAAGACGAAACAAATTGCTACCAAATAACTTGGACAAGTTGGTGTACATCCACACCAACGTCAACGCACCAACGTAAGAGCTCTCTCTCAAACCAATCACATACCTTCTCTACCCAAATTATCAAAGGCAACCCAACTGCTGTCAGAGAGACCTTGAAAATGAGCGCGAGCGCGGAAAAGACGGACGACCTTGACTTTGAAGAGGCCGAGTGTAGCATTGAAATGGAGAGCGGAGAGCCTGACCTCGAACTAGAGCTGGAGCAAGATGCCGAGCACTCAGTGCTCATAGGCGATGAAGAAGCTGATACCTCACATCAATTCCACCGGGGCACCGTTGAACATGGACATTTCATACATCTTTGGAGTTGATAATATGAATTTTTCTCTCTAGATATCGTTGCTATAAAAATCAGTTTAAGTGGTCGCAACCGGGTCAATCAATTTAAGCGGGTCGCAACCATAATGTAACAAATAATGTGACCCGTAACAATTGTGATGTCACATTGTCACATACCCCCTTGTTTACGCGATTTTTCCCAACTCTGATTCATTACGGCTGTAATATTACGTCATATGATTTTGGGTTTGCATCCTTGATAACTAAATTATGATTTTAAAAATATATAATTATTGTTTTAATTATTATTGTCGTTATTATTTTAATTATATATGTTGTATTTATAGTTTTTGTCTAATTTGTATATTGCATTGATATTAATAATACAACTCTGCAATCTAATTGGTCTGTTTTATGATTCTTGTCATGTGGTTGGTTATGTGGTTTATTATGTAATTTGTCGTTAATTCATTCACCACATCCACTAACACTCAATTACATACGAGTCAGCGACAGGGCCCTAACGTGGCTTGTAATCAGATTTCTCCTCATATATCGTATTTCAGCCAGTTATTGTTCACGTTTTACGTTTCTGGCGTCCGTTACAATGGTTCGGTGTTATCCGCGTTTTTGGGGGTTTACGTACGGTATATATCTCCTATTTGAGTTATGTAATTGGTGTTCTTGATTCATCTTGTATTGTGTCATTGTTGATCGTGATTGTGTAATCTCTGGTCTTGCATGTATCTGTTACCTAAGCTTTATGCGCGTGCTACCCGGGTAAAATGGCCCAAGTGGGCCAAGTTGAGACACTACTATATATAGCTAGAAGCTGTGTGCGGCTCGATGGCGAACTATACTCAAGAGTTAATATACCAGCACTAGTAATGCGAAATACTAGGTATCTTATGAAGACTGAACGCTAGCAAACAAGAGGACAGGAAACAAGCGTATCTAGCAACGTATACCTTGACGTTGAAAAGTTCTATATCCGAAGAGGCAGACGACTGCTGTTCATGAAACCTAGGCTGGCTAGTAACAAGGCACAAGGTCACGTCACAAATGTATGACAGAGTCCCATGTGACACGGCACAGCCACCTATTAGCCCAACAACTTCGAATCATCAAAGGAGAGCCGGTACTGTGATCAAACGGTTGGAGTACTCCCAGGGATTCAATTATCATGTAGTACTCTTCGGTGTGGAGGATGAGTATCTCCAATCCCCACGACGATACTATCTGATAATCAGATGGAACAGCTGAGAGTTCTATCTGCATTGCTGGGCAACAAAGTTATCTCCACCGAAAAAATGAAAAGCTGGGCGAGATGCTTGAGACTCCGGAGCAGAGGCAGGTGTTCCAGTCCACAACCCCTTCCATTGCGAAGGTTCTTTCCCAGGCTGTGCATTCAGACGACGAGAAGAGCGCCCTGCAAGTCACAATAAGTTCCTTCGATCTACAAGCAAGGAAGACCCATTGATCACGAAGCCGGCATTCGGATCATCACTAGTATATGGAGGAGCCTGAATTTAGCACATATGCCCTACGTTGACAGTGTCCCAAAAGGAACACAACTTCCCGCTAATCACACACAGCACCAAGTTGTCAACACCTGACAAGAAGATAGTGAGTATAAGAACTCAGACAATGATGCGATGCGGTTACCGTATACCGGTAGCAGTTTCGCCCACCTCTGTCGAACCATTATGGTTCGACAGAACTGATGCTGGATCACAGACAGCGATGACGACTCGTAGCATTGGTACGCAGAACGGGACAGGAGCAGCTAAGGGTATAGTTAGGAAGGACTTGATGACATCAAGATAGCGCGACTCTTTGTAGAGGTTTTCGACCTTCCCAAAGGACCCGAGCCAAGCTACTGCTTTTTAAGTTCTGGCAAAAGTGATTTGTAGTAATTCAGAGGTCCGAAATCCAGGCTTCTGGGCTTCCGTCATCGATATTGTGAGGCCACAAATGGACGTGCTCCACATTGCCACAAAAATCACTTGTGGGATAACTTCCCAACTCTCGATATAAGACCAACGCAACCTGGACATCCTTGCCCACGTTTAAGGAGCCCAAACTTGAAATAGTCCTGACCTCGCGATTTCACCGTTGTGACCCCAACTACAAACTTGCACTCGAAGGTCATATTTTTTCATGACACAGATAATGTGACGCTCGCCGAAATACAGGCCATTGTCACAACTTGCGCGACGATCGGTGTTGACAATTAGTAACACGCAGTGGACAGCGGCCAGCCAAAAGTGAAATGAGTAGAATGGAACCAACGCCAAGCTATCAGTTGCTACGGGCAGTGCTAGGCAAAATATAATTACCTCTCAATTAGCAATTGCCCTTGAAACACTCGTCGATTGAGCCGAAGTAGAACTGGGTTGAAATTATCGGTCGTTGCCGCCTTCGGTCCCAGCATCTCCGAGTGGCGTTCGCAAGACAACTTGCAATGCGCTCAAGGCTTGCATCTGCGTGAACAGAGCTGCTGGATAACGCATTCCAACATGTTAACTTGAGCAACAACGTACGTCTTCGTAGCTCACTTCATCTACGTATTACGAGCGCCGCTTAGGCAGCAGCACGGGAAAGCCGCGACGGCGTCAGCTGCTCAACTAGCGGCCCAAGGATCATTTACATTGACGCTCCAAAACCCAAAGTTCTTCCAGGGCTCCAATGATCCCCACGAAGGTCCAAGTATCACCTGCAAACCGTGCGTCGAGACCACCTGAGGCTCTGGGCCAAAGTTTCAGCGACAGCGCAGACTCTGCAAGAACCGCCACAGGCTCACAAGAGGGCGCCCCGAAACTGGCAGCCAACTTGTCGGGTAAGCAGATTCATGATAGTATAGCTCAGCCAGCCGGTAAGGGTCTGGCCAAGAACGTTTCGTTCATCACGGGCTGCGACGAATCGACGGCCTATCAAGAGCACAACCCCCCTTCCCTTTTGCGGCGTGCAGATGCGGCCAGGAACAGCGACACGCCACAGGCAGAAACGGTGGTACCCCTCAAACAGACCAAGATCAGCAAGAAGGACGAGTTGCATATTCTCCTTGCGGTTACAGGCTCGGTTGCCACCATAAAACTTCCAATGATCATCCACAAGCTAAAGCAAATCTATCACAAGAAAGCGATCATACAAGTCATGGCCACCAAGGCGTCGACAGTATTTTTCGACGAGAAAGAACTCCCTAAAGATGTGAAGGTGTGGTACGATGCCGACGAGTGGAGATCCCGTACTGGCAAGGCGGACAACTCGTTGCACGTGCAGCTCCGACGGTGGGCAGATATCCTGCTCGTGGCGCCTTGCTCGGCGAACACTTTGGCCAAGTTTGCCTACGGCATTTGTGACAATCTAATTACATCTGTCTTTCGGGTTTGGAACCCAGCGGTACCCATATTGCTGGCACCCGCCATGAACACGCAAATGTACACCAACCCAGTCACGAAGCGCCATTACAATATACTGAAAGAGTACTTCCCGTACGTCGAGATCCTTAGACCAGTCGAAAAAGTTTTGGTGTGTGGCGACATTGGCATGGGAGGAATGCGGGAGTGGTTGGACCTTGTGCAGACACTGGTGGCTCGGCTCGGAGTGCTCCCCGAAGACGACGACACGGACGCCGACGACGATTCGAGCAGCGCTAATCAATGAGTGGCGACACCGCGCATTATTTATCACTTATAGCTGTAGCCGAACTGCCTACTTTTTGCTAGCTAACGGGACCAAAAATCTACGGTCCTTACTCAAGAGTCTTGAAAACACGCTCGACGTCGACAAGAGCCTGCTTGAGAGCCTCGCTCTGGAACTTGTCGGTGGAAATAGCGCTGTCGACCTTGCCTTTGACGGCCTTGACCAGCTCAGCCTGCTCACGCTGGCGCACCTGGCTCTCATAGAGGACCCAAGAGTCCAGGACAGCCTTGGCCTCCGCAGCGAGATCGACCTTCTGCTGTAGCTCGAACGCCTGGCCCTCGAGCTCCACAGTCTGCTTAGACACGGCAAAAAGATCCTTCGTCGTAGACACCACGTTGTCGAAACGGTTCACGTTGTCGATACGGTCCTGCACAGCAACCTCATGCTCCTGACGCGCGTTGTTGAGTGTATCCTTGATGTGGTCGATGTGTCCACTGCTCCACTCAGTGTAGGCGGGCGCGACTGTCTTGGAGGCTACCGCGATGAATGCGGCAAACACTCCGAGCAGACAAGTCTCGGCGTTCACTACGTACAGGGAGTTGGCAATAGCATAGACTCCGCCAGCGAAACCGGTGGCCAGGATGCCCGACTTGGATAGCACGGAGTTGCCGGGGAGCGCATCTATGATGGACTGCGCGCGCGCCTTTGGGTCGGCTTCGCTAGAGTACAGTCTCACACCACCGTTCACGGCAGACATGGGCCCCGCGACCTGCCCGCGGCGACAGAGCAAACCAGCCAGACGGATCCTCGACATGCTCATGGTGAAATGTGACTAGTTCGATCCTCCAATGAGCAGTAAGCAGCCGGGCAGAGGTCTGAAGGTTACGCGAGCGAACATTTGAGCACATCTTTGTTCAGGTTAGGGTCAGCGTGGCACCCGTCCACATTGACAAGTCATGGCGGCTCAAGAGTCGCTGGGAACCCCCTTGTGCGGCGCGGATTCGTATTTTTCCATGGCATATCTGGAGAGTGCTTGCTACACTTGAGCGTGGATCTCCACCGCTAACAATAATCAATATACAGGCTAAAAATCGTTTACAATCAATAGCCACCAGTTAGACACCCACGTCGTCACAATTGCTCGAGGCGAACCTTGACGACACCGTCCTGAACGAAAGACGCAATGAGACGTCCCGCCTTATCAAACATGCGTCCGTTGTATAGACCGCGGCTGTCATAAGCCCGGTCTGTCCACGTCTCCATGGTTAGGTATTCGTTATCTACGACTGGATCCAGGTTGTGCAAGATGAATGTGTGGTTGAGCGAGGCCAGCTGTTCTATCAACACCCAGGGGTTTTTCCAAATGTTGAAAAGCGTAAAGAGAGAGTTCCTATCCGAGAGGTAAAGTAACAGCGCCACATGGAGGTGTACGCTATTAGGGAGTTGGTAGCCGGACCGAAAGAAGTGTACTATGCGTCTTTCAGTGGGATCTTTTTCTTCGTTATACTGAGTTGTGTCCATCTTGCGACAGTCGATGCAGTGCCACTGGCTCTCAATCCCTTCTCCATGTAAATAGTCCTGCAACATCGGCGTGTCCACATCGGGGGCCATTTCCATTTGGATAATCTCGTGATCAGGGAGGTCGAACTCTGGCTTGGGTGGGGCCTGAAAGTCCAGGGTGCTGTCCTCACTGAGTTTAAAGGAAAGCAAGCCAACAAACCTCAGAAAGCTGTTTTGAAACCTAAACTCAGGGAGCTCCTCCTCTGGGATTTGGTAAACCCGTACTGACCGCGTACAATAGCGAGAGCCGTCGCGTAGCTTCTCCACCGCGTAGAGGAATGGGTACTGCGGGATCCCAGGGCGAAGAAAGTACGAGCTCGAGGTATGGCATACAAGACCCGCCTGCACGGTGGTACCCGCAGCTACTACAGCTTGTCCTAGGACGTGGCCACCGAACACGTTCCCGATGCCCTTCATGGGCTGGAATGGCTGGCTTGTAGATTGGTACAGAATCAGGCCATCCGGAGTATGAGGCAGTTCTACCGGCGCTATATTCATCAAGGCTGCAAAGCTCTCATTGGTGACGTCTCTCAAGTCGTACGAGAGGCCCCCCATGGTTGGAACTCGGCAAGTTCTGGAAAAGCGGGGTGGGTATGGGTACTCGGGCGCATGTGACACAACGGCCTGAAGAGCCAGACAGGCATTGGACAGCTTGAGACCGTAGGTTGCTCAAACCGCTCACCTGGGTTCCAGCTTCCTTTGGCGGTTTTAACTTTCCCCGTTTCAAGCGGACAGGCTGCGTGGGTGTGCATGTGCGCTTCATGTTGCTCCAGCATCCAAATAGCGTTGGAGCGCTGCGGCACAGACCAATTGAAGGATTTCAGGGTACGGCGTTTTAAAATTCGACCTTGGGTCGTCTCAGCAGCCCCGTTTGGAGGTAGCTCTCGCTCGACCCGTTCAGTTGTTTGTAGCTGTTACATAACCGGGCCTCGACTCGGTCGCAAAGTTTATGCCAAGCATAGAGCAACGCGCTGTAGAGCCGTCCGCAACAAACAATGCTGAAACTGTACCGGTGGATTTTACGTCTGTAGCAGAGCAGCCACCACTGCATGCCGAAGGTGGCTATACAGAGCGTCCTCGCGCTCCCCGCCAAAGCAGCAAGTTCAAGGGCTTTCGCCGGGGCGGCGTGCCGAACTACAAGTCTATTTTCCACACCAACCAGTCTTCGGTATTTTCACGGTTGTCACAGCGTGCTCATTCCAATCTTAAATCCTGGTATAGCCGCGGACACCGACATAAGACGGAGTTCGAATACCGACAGGAGCTGGAAAAATCTCGACTGCTCTTCTGTGAGTCGTATGTGGGCACGCCAATGGTTATGGCTTTTGCCTCCAGTTTTCTCCCCAACGATGGGGAGCGCCGGGTACCTGTTCTGTTTGAGCAAATTTCCATCAAGGTCCGGCCAGCAGAGTTCGAGGGTGTATCAAAAAACACTGTCACTGTAGAACTAGAGTATGGGTCGGGCCCGTCCATGATACGGTGGTTTATTGTGCGGGGATATCGAGAGTTCCTGTGGCTGCATGGCCATCTGGTGAAACACAAGGTTTGGCATCGCAACGCGCCCAAGCCACCACATCTTCCGCGCCCACACAAGTACAAGAACGAAAATGCAGAGGAGGGGGGTGATGGAGCCGCATCCATATCGAGTGGTTCTTCTGCTGAAACTTTTCACCCACCCACCTATGATGCTGCCGTCGAGCACTATCTGGAACGGTTGCTGCACATGTTTCGCTTTCGTGTCGACAGCAACCGCTTGCTGGCCTTTTTGGAGCTGTCTCATATGTCAATCAAGCTGGCGCCAGAGTATTCTTTCCACGGGAAAGAGGGGAATGTCCTTGTCCGTAGTCGCGCTAGCGAGCAAGGCTGGCGAGTACGCCACTGGCAGCCCCAAGATGTCCCATCTATGATCCAGCGCCACACATATAAATGGATGCTGGTTAGAGACTCTTTTATCATCATCGTAGAGAATATTGCCAGTACAGGTATTCTGGACGTGTTTTTAGTCGACCCGTGGTTCAAAATTTCGGGCATTGACGGTGAACAAGGGGACTCGTCGTCAGGAAGTGGCCGCCTGGATCCCACGAACGATGGTCCGGAGGGAATGGCGCCTGCAAAAGGCTTTTTCTTGACCCTCAAGAATAATTCCCGTTGGCTCAAAGTGGCAACACGCGGAGAAAGAGATCTTGCCAGGTGGCAGGATAGTATTTCAAAAATGGTAAAACGGACGCCGTGGAGTCACCACCACAGATTTGACTCATTTGCACCTGTTCGGCACAACGTGTTTGGTCAGTGGTTCGTGGATGCGCGCGACTACTTCTGGATCCTCAGTGACGCTCTTGATAACGCCAGAGATACGATATTTATACTGGATTGGTGGCTGAGCCCTGAGCTTTATCTGAGGAGGCCCGCTGAAGGTAATCAAGAATGGCGGTTGGATCGGGTCCTGAAAAGAAAGGCAGAACAGGGGGTGAAAATATTCGTCGTCGTATATCGTAACGTTGGTGCAACTATTCCCATCGATTCGCAATGGACAAAGCATTCGTTGTTGGATTTACACCCGAACGTGCATGTAATGCGCTCTCCTAATCAGTTTCTTCAGAAATCGGCAATGTTTTGGGCGCATCATGAGAAGCTCTGCGTCATAGATTCAATGGTAGCATTTAACGGAGGGATTGATCTTTGTTATGGACGCTGGGATACACCCCAACATGTGCTTGCAGACGATGCGCGTCACCCATTTTACAAAAACAACGCCGAGGCACTAAGGCATCCATTCAAAACACAAAGCTGGGTAGGAAAGGATTATTCCAATCCGCGAGTTAAGGATTTCTTCGAGCTTGACAAACCATATGATGATATGTACGACCGTCAAGTATGTCCCAGAATGCCTTGGCATGATGTGCATCAAATGGTGGTGGGGCGCCCAGCTCGGGATCTCGCTCGGCATTTCGTCCAAAGGTGGAATTATGTTATTAGGCAAAAGCTTCCATCTCGCGAGATGCCGTTATTGCTCCCTCCGCCGGACTTCACCGATGAGGAGCTGGAAAGGCTGAACTTGACGGGAACGTGTGAGTACCAAGTTTTGAGATCATCTGGCAACTGGTCACTCGGGCTACAGAAACATGAACAGAGTATCCAGAATGCCTACTTGAAACTCATAGATTCTTCTGAGCATTTGGTGTACATTGAAAACCAATTTTTTATCACTTCTACAGAGGTGGATGGGGTACTCATCGAGAACCAAATCGGCACAGCGCTGGTGCAGAGGATTATACGTGCTCACGAGCGCAATGAAAAGTGGCGTGCAATAATCGTGATTCCACTTATGCCTGGATTTGAAGCAGAGGTAGATTCCACGGAGGCATCTTCAGTGCGTGTCATTTGTCAGTGCCAGTTCAACTCAATCTCTCGAGGAACGAATTCCATATTTTACAGACTCGAACGGGCAGGTATTCATCCAGAAAACTACATCTCCTTTTTTAGCTTGAGAAAGTGGGGAAAGATGGGCCCGAAGAAACTGCTTGTTACGGAGCAGCTGTACATCCATGCTAAGACGATGGTAGTGGATGATCGCGTGGCCATTATCGGAAGTGCCAATATCAACGAGCGGTCAATGCGTGGCGTACGTGACAGCGAGGTGGCTGTTTGTGTACGCGACACGGCTCCTATTGAGTCTCGTCTAGCGGGGAAACCTTGGAAGGCTGCCAAATTTGCATACACATTGCGGCTGCGATTAATGCGAGAACATTTAGGGGTCGACATCGACAAAATGGACGTCATAGAGCAGCAAGTGGAAAGGCTTCAGCAGGCAGCATCGGGACATGCAGTACCGTCACAAAATGATATCCTGCGGGAGGATGTCGACGACAGATTTCCCTATTGGCTTTTCCCGGAATTGCACTCATTTAACTACTGTGCCGGCACCGAGCTAAATAGGGGACTTCGCGATCACAAGAAGATTAGCACAGATCGCCGCGTCCAGGGTAATGAGGCACATGAGGCAGATGTCAAGGGATATGGCATAGATCAACTTATCGAACGACTTAAGGTAGTTGACAAGCTTAATATGTGTCGCGCACCGGTCAGCCAGGATCTGGAAGATGATGGAGAGAAGCTTTTGTGCAAGTTGCTGAATGAAAGCACCTTCGAATCTCTTGCTCAATTTAAACTAGAATTTTATCAATCATGGACCGGGACTGGAAGCAGCTCAAGCAAGAATCGCGATGTTTATGCCCTACCAACAATTGATGAGGAAGGAAATGTTACCAACAATGAACCAATTCCTGTGGATCCTTGGGTGTTTGATGACCCTGTATCTGACAAGTTCTATCTCGGCAAGTGGCTGGCCATTGCTGAGCGAAATACCATGATATTCAGACTCGTGTTCCGGTGTCAGCCAGATAATGATGTTCAGTCTTGGAAAGATTACAAAAAATACTCTGCACATTATGAAGCATTCATGAGAAAACAAATGGAACAAGGTGGACCCGGTACTAGCCAAACGTCTCCTAGCAGAGTCGATGTCCATGGGCTCGAAACAGTGGGGCAACCAACCTCAGCAACGCTGAGTGCTGGTGTAAACGGCGTGGGAAACGAACGCTCTGTAGGAAATGCAAGCGAGTCGAACGGACTCCCAAGCAACACCAGCTCTTCTGATGATGTCTCCTTTAACTCTGCGGCGCATTTTTTCGAGAAACCCACTTCGAGTACAGCCGCTGGTGTTCCCGGTATTCCCAGCTTGGATCAAGTTCTGGGTCGGGAGCAGGCATTTGACCCTAAGGATAGTCGTTATCCTGAAGAACGGGAGCACTCGAGACAACAAAACTCTCCGACAAGACCCTCCGAAGATGGCCCCAATGGCTCAGCGAAAGTTGATATTAGCAACATCAGAGAACCAAGGCTGACGACAGATGAGGAGCACATGGAGGACCACAGTCATAGCATAGGTGGGTCTAAAGTTTTATCCACTGTCCGTCCATGGCTGCACTTCGAGCAAGTATACAGCGCTAAAACAGCAGAGGAGGTTCTTAATGCAGTCACGGGAAATCTTGTCGTTTTCCCAACTGAGTGGCTGAGCAAGGAGTTGGACTCGGGAAATTGGAATTTCCAAATGGACCGTATGACCCCACTGGAGATATACGACTAGGCTGGATGTAAGAAAGTGTCGTGCAGCTAAGATATATACATTTAGAATGATGTTGGGATCTGTGTAATTGATTAAAGCTCACGGTGACACAACAATTATCAGCGCGTTTCTCGTTTCACTGCGAACAGATTGTGGAACGCCCGGGTTATCTGATTCGCTGAGTTGATCCATACGCGCCATACGCGTCACCGCTGGAGGGTAGTTAGGGAGCCTCCATACTACTAATTCACAATATCGATGAGGGCTGGCTTCATCATCACATGGCATTCTGAGCCCTTTTCATATGAGAGCTAAATAAATCATGTTGGTAAAATATCATGGCTAGTGAACGGGGTACCACCAACCTGAGGTTCTTGACAACATGGTGTACGAGACAGTAGTGCGAGTCACTGTGCGATATGCAAGGACGAAGCAGACGAGAGCTCGAACTCGGAGTGCGATGCAAGGAGGAAGCGGACGAGAGCTCGAACTCGGAGTGCGATGCAAGGAGGAAGTAGACGAGAGCTCCGACTCAAGAGTGTAATGAGCATTGACCAGCTTGAGGTCACTAGTCACTTGATACGAGTGTACAGAGATCCTGGAAGCTGATCGCAGCTTGCGGTAGCTCAGCTTTGGCAGGGATTTGGGCCGGAGAGTGCTCTGTTGCGGTACCCTAGGCGCATAGTACAACCAGATGTGAAGCGAGTCGATGATCATGTATCCTCACCGGGTGTAGGGGCAGCGTTCCAGCTCTCGTGGCTTGAAATGTCCGCTTCGCCAATCTGCAAAGCCGCAAACGGTCCCTAGAGTGACCTTCCACCTGACCATGCCAGGTGCGAAGTGACTTGAGGACTCGGTGTCCTCACCGGCTACACTGCTCAGCACTGCAATGACGCCAGGGATAGTACGGATAGTATCCTTTGTACTCCCAGGAGAGCCTCCCACATCTCTAATACCACGCGCCACGTCGGTACCTGACAACAGAGCGGCCGTGCCGACTCATGATCCTCGCCTCCACCGTTACCACTATGTTAGCATCGCTTGACAATAAGCTTTCTTCACACGAATTCAGAGCGCCAAGTTAAATTTCTCATTGAGAAATCTGCGATAGCCGCTTCAGCTGGGGATGACATCTCAGCCGCACGGCTGATTACCTTTCGCGGCTGGCCATTCACGAGTCCTCCGAAAAGGAGAATGTGAGATCAAGAAGCACAGCTACCTGGTCCTCGAACTCCTAGAGAGGAGAAGTAGGCCCTGGCCGATTCGAGATGATCAGATCCTTCAGCTGGGCATCGAGTCATTCTGGTAATACCGCTCAGACAGATGAGTGGTAAGAAAATCCAGAGCATACGCCTCAAATGCTCGCAGTTGGACACTAGTTGCAAGGGCACTCAAGAGGGTACCTTTAAGCACCGTATCTTGTTCCACCTACTGTTGTGAGCTGATTATGGGTGATCAAGATGCACTTTATGAGGGCTAGCGCAGCGCACACAAGAATTTTTTCGCTAAAATGTTCTACTCTACTAATTTCATATCCTGGACATTCTGTCGCTACGTTTGCGTCACAGTGCTGGCACGGTAGCAGCTGGGTCGTACCCTTCCAA
Organism: Wickerhamiella galacta; assembly: GCA_030582755.1. Lineage (NCBI taxonomy): Eukaryota > Fungi > Ascomycota > Dipodascomycetes > Dipodascales > Trichomonascaceae > Wickerhamiella > Wickerhamiella galacta. Next base: position 67,732 of record JAJMGW010000028.1, on the reverse strand, counting down.
GGTTACTCGATAGTCGTGGCTCAATGCCCTGTTATATCCATGTTATGACCATCACAGTCTTGCAGCGCGGTGGTAGTTGAGTCGGCACGCTACCAAGGTGTACTCAACAGCCGTGGTCCAATGCCATGTTATTTCCATGCTACGACAGCTAGAAGCCTTCAAACAGGTACTGAATCTCCCGCAATGAGTTTGTTTAGTCTTGTCACATGCTGGTGATTAGTAGCCACTTCCGCATTTAGAACCTCATGCACGTCCCGTCCCAAGCGGGATAGCGCGCGAGGATTTGAATAACCTGGGAGACCCACTGAGATGCATCATTACCCACCCTCAGTTGCTTGACCGCATTCTTACTGCTCTCGAAAACTTCTTTCCCCGTCCGCCCGATATCCAGGTGAGCGATATCCCGGACAAGTATATCCCATACGTGTTGCGCCCCGCGCTACGCCCCAACTCTGTGTTCGGTCCCAGCTATGCTGGCCCTGAAGAGACTAGGAAAGTCCTGGAAGCCGCAACCACCAGCATGAGCGCACGGCGCGCGCTGAAGACCATTCTGGACATTGAGCAGGAGGACCCAAGCTTGCTTTGCTCGCGCCCGCTGGTTGGGGATTACTCCCTTGAGGAACTGAAGGAACACGTCGTGTTATACAGGGTGTTCGGCAAGTCCTGGTCTCCTCCAACCGTGAAGGAATCACCCAATTATGCGCCGCTAGCGCTATATAGCGTTGGCCCGCTGGTGCTGGTGGCTCTGATCATCTTTGGGCTTTCCAAGCTCCTAAGCTTCAGACTCAAGCTACGCGCTAAAAAGGTCGATGACCCTAGAGAGGCGTGTCCTAAGCACAAAATGCCTGACGACCAGGTCTGGCATGCGCTCGTCGCTCAAGCTGCAAGAGGTGATCACCCACTTGGAAGATCGTGACTCGGTTTACATTGGCCGCGTCCCTCCGCACGTTGCGCATTTGCTCGCGCAGTATCTCGCGTGGGGTGGACAACGTCTTATCAGCTGTCTACCTTGGGCAGTTACCAAACTTTTCCATGAGACAACTTGCGTCCAGGATAAGTCTGCCCCCACTCCACGGCTCAAGATTGTATCAGGAGATGGCACACCCCTCCACCAGGGCTTCTACGGGGCCCTCTTCCGAAAGCGCTCAGTTCCATCGCACGGGACTTTGTACATGCGTTTCCTGAGCCCTGGTTTACAGCCTAAGAGATAGCCACTGCTCCAACATCAGCTCCTGCTGTCGTTGAAGTGTCGGTTCAGGAAGCGACCGCCCCTGAGCCTTCTGTGTCTGAGACAGCGCTTCCTGCTAATGATGTGCCGGTCCGGGAAACAGTCACCAGTCCTGAGCCTGGTGCTAATGATGTGCCGGTCCGGGAAACAGTCACCAGTCCTGAGCCTGGTGCTAATGATGCGCCGGTCCAGGAAACAGTCACCAGTCCTGAGCCTGGTGCTAATGATGCGCCGGCCCAGGAAACAGTCACTAGTCCTGAGCGTGCCCTTGGATCCGAAACAGTGCCCGCAATCATCGAATCGACCAAAGCAGGCACCGCACTAGCTGTCGACGTTAGCTCCATTGAGAAGCCACGAGGGCACCCCATGCTCACCCTGCGTGAGACTGAACCCGAGAAAAAGGTTCGTGAGATTGTCCGCGAGCACGGCGTCGAGCACTTCATACGGGATGAGGACGATGGTGCTCTTCGATTGCAACAGCCATACGAAGCCGCCATAGAAGGCTATGCGTTCGAGCAGTTGATCAGAAAGCTGAAAGACACTTGGTGCCGAGCGGAAAAGCTCGTGCTATGGCGCATTGGCGCCAAGATTGCTACTCGGCGTGTATACCGCGATAACTTGCTGCTGTGGTTGGCGTTCCGGGAACAAGCCATGGAGCGAGATGAATCTGTTGAAGATCGTCGGGTTCACCCGAAGTTACCATGCACTGCTGTGCCGTTGCGACCTTTCTGCCCAACTTATGGGGTAACGCAGGAGGACATTGATCGAGCCATTCAGGACCTCCAGGCATTGGACCGGATGACCGCCGAGCAGCAGCAACAGGTCTTCTTCGCTGAACAGAATAATGTGTTGGCTAGTGCGCGCATCGAGCTCCTCCGTCATGAGAGCAAGCACGTAACAACTTGGGGTCAGCACTTGGTGTCATTCTCGTGGAGCTGTATCATTGTGCAGCGCAGGGATACGATCAGCAGAGGCTCGACTTTGTGGAAAAATACAAGGAGCAGCTCTGTATGGGAGACACTGGCCAGCTCAGCCCCCGTATCACATCATTTCTCGCTCCCAGGTCACAAGTAAGCTGCGCCGGCCTCGCTCAGATAAGATCACATGTGCGGTCATTGAAGCCTTTAAGGCAACACACTCTCCCAGCGAGAGACGTGACTTGTTTGAGTCTCTGAGGTGTGCGTTCGACAGCCGTCAAGACGATCCAAATGTCTATCAGTCACTGATGGAAACGCGTTGCAATAATCTCTCTGCTGGTCCAGAGAGTCGCGATTACGGCCTGACTGACCAAGAAAAACTAGAGCAGCGGAAAAGGACTCTAATTATGCGCCAGAAAACGCAGAGACCTTGCTGCTTACCATGCTCAAAAAATACGGCATCTAGATGACGACTTGCAACAGGATATTGTGCTGGCAACACGACCGACTTAGACCAGGACGCAGCCTCTGTGAGCAGTAACCCTGGGCTGCATAGAGCCAGTTTGCGCGTTCGCATCTGGACAGCGGCCCAAGGAATGTGCGCGAAGCCATCTACCCAAGTTCTGGGAAAGACTGAGACCGGGTGTAACTCGTCCAAGTCTTGGACCATATAGCCAACTTGCGCTTTTCGCACCTTGGCAGTGGTCCAAGGAAAGCTGTCGCCAGAGCCATTCTCTCACGACACCCCGGGCCTTATCTGACATCAAAATCATCGTTGTCTATTCTTACCCAAGGACCCTCGTCGTCAGCTTTTACTAGCTAGCTTGGTTTACTCATTGCTAAAATTATAATGTCAGTATATGTCTTTCCAAGCACAGGACAAATGGTCCGCACTGCAGAGCCGTGTGCCAACTGCCACACGACACTTGTACTTGGCGCAGTTCTCTAGGGCCTGAAGCGGGGGGGGGGGGGCTCAAGCACAAAAGACAACACCCGTAAGTATTGCAAGCCCCTACTCAAACACCACATTTCCTGGTTTGTGACGAGCCTAGATTGCGGCTGGTTAAAAGACCCAGGGGCGGGACGGAGAACCCCAGAGGCAGGGTGAAGAACCCCAGGGGTTGAATGGCTCTTTTTCTGATGCTGAGTCTTTTGGTGATCGGGATCTTAAGCCCAGGCGGCTTCTAGGTTGGTGAAGTGCAAATATTCCGTTGAAACTTTGCTCTGTGTTTTTTGGCACTTGGCAGGCTGTTACTTCAGTCTGAAGTCGGAAAACAAAATAGTGGGTTTATCTCTCCTTGGATTCGAGTGGTGTCAACGTCTTCCGCAGAAGTGGGGTGATAGTGACTGTTTGACAGTGTTTTCTGGAGGAGTCGTGCAGAAGCTTCAAGGCAGAGGTTTCAAGGTAGAAGTTTCAAGGGTTGAGCGTCTGCTCTGAGTGTACGTGTCGAGTCGCCCAGCGGGGGTGCGTGTAGCTGTGTGTGTGTGGATGGCCCTCCCGAACTATTCGTCCGGGTCGCACGAGAGTCTGGTGACCTGACTATAGCTCTGAACCCTCTGGCAACAGACCGCAAGACCCGTGTTTCGGACTTGTTGGGTTAGATTGTGTTTTATGGCACATTGATGGTTCAATGTTCTATTTCTGGAGGGACAGGATAATTCTCGATTCTTCATCATATGCACCCAAATTAGGATACAGACCCAAGATCCTATTACGCTAAAATTATACGATGCTCGAGAAACAGCTCGTGCTGAAATACAGCTCTACCCATAACAATTCAATTGCATACCGAAGAGGCGCAGAATTCTAGTCCCTACACCGCTATGGTGAAGACCAAAAAGGGGTATTTCAGCCGATTACGCGAGCAGCACCTTGTCTAAGTTACGGAAGTGATGGCGCTCCAGTATATCCTGTTGCTGTCGCGTCAAGGCAAAGTGCGGCTGGCAAAATGGTTTGAGACGTACAGTCTTAAAGAGAAGAACAAGATCGTAAAGGAGGTCACCACCCTGATACTCGGGCGACGCCAAAAGATGTGCAACTTCATCGAATACAAGAGCTCCAAGATCATTTATCGGCGCTACGCATCTCTGTACTTTGTGGCGGGTATCGATGGAGATGACAACGAGCTTCTAGCACTGGAGGTCATGCACCGATATGTCGAGCAGATGGACAAATACTACGGAAACGTGTGTGAGCTGGATATTATCTTTAACTTCCAGAAAGCCTATTACATCCTTGATGAGATTATTATTGCAGGTGAGCTCCACGACTCCTCGAAGCGTGATCCGGTCAGACGTGTAAGCCAACAAGATGGTCTCGAAGTTGCGGAAGCAGAGGAGGACGGCGTCTCTCGCCTTCTGTCATAGGGGAAATCTCTTTTTCATAGGAAGCGATCTACTCTCAACCTAAGACTACATCTGTATACCAGGTTCATGGCCAACGCCGCCGTTCCGAGGGTTGAACTATCAGTACAGTAATTCACTCGAAATCCTTCAAGTCTTTCGCGAGAACGTCGTTTATCGCGATTTTTCCGTCAAGAAGAGATTCTACGCCGCGGTGGATATCCTTGTAAGTGTGAAATAACGCGTAGGGAATCGCTTCACGCTGGCAGTATGTCACAAGATCTCGACCGGCCTTTGCGAACAGCAGGTCTGTCTCTCTGGCAGCACTGAGATCGCTGACGCCGTCACCCGCATACAGAAGGGTAGGTCTATGTTTCAATTCAGCATAGGGACGAATGGCGCGGGACTTATCGTGACCAAACGAGGATTCGTCACGGTAAACAATATGCCACGACCCGTCAGGTCGGATATCCACATCGTTGGCTATGATCTCAATCTCCTGCGCAGCCTTGGCTCCAACAAGCTTTCCAAGGAGAGCACGAATAACGGGCACCATTCCCGAGGAAACTACCACCACTGGCACGTTGTTAGCTTTGCTCCACTTGTAAAACGCGCCAAAGCCGGGGTCCAACTCAACATTTTCCAGTAGAAGCTTGACACACTCATCGAAAGGAGTGTTCACTGAGTCCAACATATCTTTAAAAGCGTCGCGGAACGAGATGCGTCCGTCAAGAATTTCTTTATTCAGAGCACGCCTTTTTTCGTACCCCATACCGAGATTATCGGTGAGATAGTCATTAGAGTCCTGTATAGTGACTGTGCCATCCCAATCGGTGAATAGAATGATTTTAGGATTGGTTTTCAGCGCGGGTGTCGACATGATGCAAACGCCATTAACCAGCGCATTACTCCCACTATCATCCTTACCCGGACTAAGCGAGAGCAGGTTGAAAGCAGCCTGAGCAGAGCAGCCTGGGTTGATGCGAATACTGTACGCTATATGTCAATGACCACTTCCAACGATAGGTCCGAGGCGCATCAACTCCGACAAAGAATGGATAGTGCTATCTGAGATTTCAGGGAGATGTCGCCGCTGACTTTGCCTTTCTTCCTGGGGCTCAGGCATTGTACTTGTATTCAACTTATCGTAATTGTGCTATTCTAGGACCCTTAAAAAATGCTGTTTTAGCAGCCGGTAAAATACTTCAGTCCAACCAATGCATTTAGTCGCGACAATCCATGCCGATGTCGGTGCTCACGTGCCATAGCGCCACGTAGTTATTTTTCACTATAAAAGGTGCTAGAGTCAGCCTCCCAATCAACGACCAGGATGGTGCTGTCTAGTGTATTGGGATTCCCCCGCATCGGCGCCAAGCGCGAGCTCAAAAAGGCCACCGAGTCCTACTGGACCGGTAAAATCTCTGCTACAGAGCTCTTCAAGGTTGGCAGGGAGCTGCGTGCCCACAACTGGAAGCTCCAGAAGGACGCCGGCGTTGATATCATTGCTTCCAATGACTTCAGTTACTATGATCAGATTCTCGACGCGTGCCAGCTGTTCAATATCATTCCGAAGCGCTACACTGAGAGCAAGCTGACAGAGATTGACGAGTATTTCGCCATGGGCCGTGGTCTCCAGCGCCCCGCGACGGACGACTCGCCCGAGGTCGACGTCCCCGCTCTCGAGATGGTCAAGTGGTTTGACTCGAACTACCACTACGTGCGTCCCACCTTTAGCCACTCCACCACTTTCAAGCTTACCGGCAGCAAGCCTGTCGACGAGTTCCTGGAGGCCAAGGAGCTTGGCATTGAGACCCGTCCCGTCATCATCGGCCCCGTTTCTCTGCTATACCTGGGCAAGGCCGACAAGGACTCGCTCGACCTCGACCCTATCTCGCTCCTCGACAAGCTGCTACCCGTCTACGTGGAGCTCCTCCAGAAGCTGGTTGACGCTGGTGCTACCTCGGTTCAGATAGACGAGCCAGTGCTGGTTCTCGATCTTCCCAAGGAGGTCAAGAGCTCATTCAAGGTCGCTTATGACCTACTGGCGAGCAAGGTACCTGCGGCCAAGATCATGTTGACCACATATTTTGGTGACGTCCGTCCCAACCTTGATGCGATCAAGGGTCTGCCCGTGGCTGGTTTCCACTACGACTACGTTCGTGTCCCTGAGCAGCTTGACGAGACCGTCGCTGCCTTGGGTCCGGAGCAGGTCCTCGGTGTCGGCATCGTTGATGGCCGCAATATCTGGAAGGCCGACTACGCTAAAGCTATCGAGTTTGTGAATGAGGCTGTCAAGAAGGTTGGCAGCAAGGACCGCGTCATCGTGTCTACTTCCTCTTCGCTCCTCCACACTCCAGTTGATCTCGCCAACGAGACCAAGATGAACGAGGCCATCAAGGACTGGCTCGCTTTTGCTACCCAGAAGATCGAGGAGGTCGTTGTCATTGCCCACGTTGTCTCTGGTGAGAGCGCTAAATACAAGGAGCAGCTCAGCGCCAACGAAAAGAGCATTGAGGCTCGTGCCACCTCTGACATCACCAACGATCCTGCTGTCAAGAAGCGGGTTGATGGCTTGACTGAGAAGGATGCCAAGCGTAAATCGCCCTTCGACACTCGTCTTGAGGCTCAGAAGGGTCTCGATCTGCCTCTATTTCCGACGACCACAATTGGTTCTTTCCCCCAGACTCCTGAGATCCGCGTTCAGCGCCAGAAGTACACCAAGGGTGAGATCACGAAGGAAGAGTACGAGAAATTCATCGAGCAGCAGATCCAGGATATGGTCAAGTTCCAGGAAGAGGTTGGCCTCGATGTGTTTGTCCACGGTGAGCCCGAACGTAACGATATGGTGCAGTACTTTGGCGAGCAGCTCAAGGGCTTTGCTTTCACCACCAACGGCTGGGTCCAGTCTTATGGCTCTCGTTATGTTAGACCCCCTGTCATTGTGGGCGACATCTCTCGTCCTTCTCCGATGACCGTTAAGGAGAGCAAGTACGCCCAGTCTGTCTCCCCCAAGCCTATGAAGGGCATGCTTACTGGCCCCGTTACCATCCTGCGTTGGTCTTTCCCCCGTAACGACAAGTCTCAGAAGGACCAAGCTCTTCAGCTGTCGTTGGCCCTTCGTGACGAGGTCAACGATCTGGAGGCTGCTGGTGTGACTGTGATCCAGGTGGACGAGCCCGCCATTCGTGAGGGTCTCCCGTTGCGCGCGGGCGCAGAGCGGGATGCATACGTCAAGTGGGCCCCCGAATCTTTCCGCATTGCCACCTCTGGTGTCAAGGACTCTACCCAGATTCACTCGCACTTTTGCTACTCTGATCTCGACCCGGCTCACATCAAGGCTCTGGATGCAGATGTTGTTTCTATTGAGTTCTCCAAGAAGGACGACCCCAACTACATCGAGAACTTTTCCAACTACCCGAACCACATTGGTCTAGGTCTGTTTGACATCCACTCTCCTCGTGTGCCCCCCCAGTCCGAGTTTGAGCAGCGTATTGCTGACATCCTCAAGGTTTACCCCGCCGAGAAGCTTTGGATCAACCCCGACTGTGGTCTCAAGACCCGTAAATGGGAGGAGACTCGCAAGCAGCTCACCAACATGGTCAACGCCGCCAAGGTGTTCCGTGAAAAGTACGTCTAAACGCACACCAAAGCCTGTTTCAACACTTATTTAAATGTCCTCAACGGACGCATACTGAGTAGCAGCTCTATTAAAAGCCTTGATGGCAGCGTGACCATGTGTGGCTCACGTCTTAAGATAATAAAAGATTAATGTGCCTTAGCAGTTAGCATCGACTTGAAATATCGACCTCGGTTTCTGAGCTTCGCCGTCCGGTGAAAATTAATTAGATGATGGTGGATCCTCGCCCGCTAGCCATGGTATTTCACAACACCCAGGAATCAGTTAGGTATGGCGGGTCTCCGAACTTAACAAGATATACGGAGCGACTCTCATTCTGTTTTTGGCAGCCACCCCTGCGTACTTACAGCCGAGAATGCGGGAAAGATGCTGATCTAACAGCCAAATAAAGACGTTATAAACAGCCAAATAAAGAAAGCAAGAACAGCAAAGTGTTCTGCGCTGGGGTTACAAAAGCAAGCCATACAATTTCAGAAGGGACATTTCTGAGACGAGGGCGTGATAGTCCTCTAACCCGGATCGATGTGTACCCCAAACCTTGTTATCCTGTTCTCTCTAAGACGTAGCAGGTGTGGGAGCTGGGAAAAAGTAGACTGGAAACTGTCTCAAAGGTTAGAGGTACCCATCCATGACATCTTACCCCTTGTGCACTCCAAAGTTTGGGTCGTCTTGATATATGTCGCCAATGCTCCCATTCTCGACTTCAACGGCCCCTATTTTGAACATGACGTTAAATTCAAACAGTGAGGCCTCTAGAAGTACCATAACTCTAAACTTTCGGCTGCGGCCATATCCAGATGAAAGCAAGACTTCCCGTCCGATCAGTCATATTGAATCATCTGAGAGCCTTACCAAGTATTATAGTGGGAGACCATATGAGAACAGAAGGTGCTGCAGTTTTTTTTTGTCTACTGGTTGGTGGTGGCGAGCTGAGGGACAACTAACTGCGCTGCGTTGTGTCTTGATTTATTTGGACAACCATTAGAGCAGCGACTTTCAGCAAACGTGAACTGATGGGTGCTGCGACAGGCGAATGTTTACGTCTACGACTAGGATCGGCGGCCGCGGTGGTATTTGAATAAATAGCAATGCAATGGGATTAAATACCATGTGAACGACTATGTGTGCTCCGCCTGTTGAACGTAACGGTTACGTTTGATAGTAAATAAGATACACTCCTTCGGGGGGAATTCGTCGATCTCAGCCGGCATGCGCAATCGTGACCGCCAGCGCCCGTCCGAGGTCGCGCATATGGCTCTCGTCAAAATCGCCCTCGTCACCGCCTGATGCCGGTTGAGGTGTCGGCGGCTCAGGGGTCTTTGCCGCTTCCACGGGCTGAATCGAGATCTTGGACTGCGTGTACGTGTAACCCATGGGTGTGAAGTTAGGCAACTGCTCAGCAATGTTCAACGCCTCGTAGAGAGACTGGCTGGTAGCCAGCAGCCGTGATAGCACCACGTTGTACACAGATGGTGCCTGATATATATTCTCGCCTACCACATAATAAGTAGCTTCAATATCTGCTTCGGTCGGGCTGCGTCTGTTCTGGCGGCGAATAATCCATAGATTTGGTTCCTGGGCTGCTGCAAGCACGAATTCCGTGCCAGTCATGTTCTGTAGCTCCTTGTGGAGGTCGGGCCTTTGCAACTGCTCGTTGTACACCGTTTGCATCTTCAAGACCTGATTATTCGAGGATCGATCGTAGAATGGTGACAGGGAGAAGTACTCGAGTATGTTGTCTGTGCGAAGCCCGTTCGCCTGGATCCACTCTGGGGAGCGCCATTGAACTTCGTCCAATAGCACTTCGGACATAATTAAAATTTGGGTTCCAACAGCTGGCGTATGACGAGCTGCAGAAGGCAGGTAAGATTTGCAAGTGTACTAAAGCCCTGGTCTGACTATAAATTTTACTCCTCACAGCCTCCCTTGGCCTTGAGACGATCTGTCCTGCTGATTACTACGTGGGATTTTTCACTTCTTTCGGGCAGGATGTTCAAACTTCTGGCGGAGGTTCACCCTACTTATTGTCCCTCGACAATAATTTACAATTGGGTGTCGCGTCGGACTGGTATGGAGATCGTCTTGATCAAGCGGCAGACACCGGCAGTGAATGGTTACTTCACTGTCGCGACCGAGAGCCCTGACAATGCGGGATGCCCTCACACCTTGGAGCACCTGGTATTCATGGGGTCAGAAAAGTACCCGTACAAGGGGTTTCTAGATGTGCTTGGCAACCAGCAGCTGTCGAGTACGAATGCATGGACTGGGCAGGACCAAACAGTCTACACGTTGTCTACGGCAGGATGGCAGGGATTCAGCACGCTGCTTCCTATATATCTCGATCACATCCTCCATGCCAAGCTAGAGGATTCTGCATGCCTCACCGAGGTGTATCATATAGACGGAGATGGCCAAGAAAACGGCGTCGTTTTCAGCGAGATGCAGGGCGTCGAAAATACTAGCTTTTCCTTGATTGCAGAGGCAAGTCAGAAGCTTCTCTACAAGTCAGGTAGCGGCTATTCGACTAATACTGGCGGTGCTATGAAGGCACTTCGTGTGCTCCAAAATCAAAAGATACGCGCTTACCACAAAAAGCTTTACAGCCCAGCTAACCTTTCAGTCATTATAACCGGAGATGTGAGCCCCGAGGACTTGCTCGAGCTTATGACGGAGTACGATAACACGCTCGAAGTTCCGGCCCGTATCCCGCGTCCATTTGTCGACTCTGCCGTCAAGGACGAACCTCTGACTCGCGATCTAGAACAAACCATCAAGTTCCCCGAAAAAGACGAGTCATACGGGGAAGCCCAACTCTCCTGGATTGGCCCTCCTGCAACAGCCCTTGTTGAAAACACTGCGCTGCATGTATTAGGGGCTTATTTCACTATGCCAGGAGTAGGAAAGCTACAAATCGACCTTCTAGACGTTGCTGAACCCCTGGGAAATGACGTTTCCATGTATACAGATGACTATTTGAGAACCGGTGTCAATATTTATCTCTCTGGCATTCCCACCGATAAACTTGGAGAAGTGGACGGTGCCATAATGAAGGTCTTGCAGAAACATACTGTACCAGGAAACTTGGATCTTCAGCTCATGAAGGACTGCGTTGAGCGTAAAAAAGACAAATTTATTTTGAGCACTGAGAATGATCCTTCTACGTTTGCGTACATGGCGATCGACAATTTCTTGTACGGTCGCAAGGATGGAGAAACTTTGAAAGAGTGGTTAGAGAACACTAACGAATATGATATATTGAAAGGATGGAACTCCAGCCAATGGGCGACGTTTATTGACGAGCAGTTTGTCAAGAACCACCACGCCTGTGTCCTGGGTGAGCCAAGCAGGCAGATGTACTTGGATCTTAAGCAAGGAAAAGCAGACAGACAGGAAGAGATTAGGAAAAATTATGATCTGGCCAAGCTGGGAAAGTCGCTAGAAGATGCCAAGGCTGTTAATGAGGCGCCTATACCTCCAGATGTGCTGAGCGTGTATCCAAAGCCGGATATCGAGAGAATCACGCTGATCAGTACAAAATCCGCTTCAACACGGCCCGAAAATGGCGTTCCCATTGACCAGGAATTACAAAAGGTCATAGATAGTGACACGCCAGCGGGATTCGAGCTTGAGGTCAACTATGAGTCCTACGAATCAGAGTTTGTCACTATCAAAATTTACATGTCCTCGAAACTTATCGATGAGAATCTTCTCCCCTATGTTGATACGATATTATCGGAACTTTTTTCGATGCCAATGAAGCTTGAGGACGGGACTCTCCTGACATTCGAACAAGTGGGACAGCAGATCAAAAAAGATACCCTGGTCAACTGCATTTCAACGAACGGCATGCTACAAGAGCTCATTATGGTTGATGTTCGCACAAAACTGTCCGGTTATAGCAAGGCTATCATGTGGATCAAGCGGGCCTTTTTCAACGTGGTGTTCGATAAAGAGAGACTTTCTGTTTTGATAAACAAGCATCTATGTGGCCTTGCTGAAGAGAAAAGAGACGGGTCGACTATTATGACGTCTTCGATATATGAAACAACACTGACTGAGCGGTCTCTACGGCGCCAATCTGAAAGTATTATTACTGAAGAATTCTTCTTGCAAGCCAAGGATGATATAGCCCGCGTGCAGGCGGATATGCAAAGGCTGTGCGGCCAGCTTTTCAAACCTGAAAACCTTCGCGTACTAGTATATGGTGGCATTACCAAGTTGAGGAGCCCTGTTTCTGCCTGGAAAGAGTTGGTTGTCGCTTTTCGTCCCAGCAGTGGTCCTCTTGCCCTCGTTCCGGTTCCTACTTCATGGCAAGACTTTACTGATCTCGGAAAGGCTCCCGGTAAAGAAGCGCTAGTGACTATCTGCCCTGCTACAGAGTCCAGCTACATTTCTATTGTTTCACGGGGTCCCACTGACTTCCACGATCCCGACATCCCTGCTTTGACCCTCCTGAACGCATACCTTGGTGTGACCGAGGGTCCGCTTTGGAAAGAGGTGCGCGGAGCAGGATTTGCCTATGGCGCTCGAATTTATCACAAGCTGGACATGGGCCAGATTATCTGTAACTTCTACCGCGCATCTGAGCCGGTCGGCGCCTTCGAAGTTACTCGAAAACTGATAGAGGATCTGGATACCGGAGCGAAAACATTTGAGGATGACCTGATTAATGGTGCAGTACTATCCCTCGCTAGTGCGCTTGCGTTGGATCAAAGCACATATTCGTCTGCGGTAATTCAGAAATACTTCGACGACGTCTTGAGGAAGCGTGGACCCTACTATGTGAAAACACTGATGGGCCGGATCCAAAAAGTGACTAAAGAGGATTTGCTAGACATGCTACGAAAGTATTTGGTCCCTCTCTTTTCTTCAAAATGCAGCTTATTTTACGCAGTTTGCCATCCTGATACCAACGCTCCGCTGAGCGAGTTCTTGGAAGCGCAGGGCTACAGCGTAGACACTAGGACGCTGCAGGTTAGCGATAGCTCAGATTCGGGGTATGACTCTGATAGCGGCAGCGACAGCGTGAGTGGGGACTCCGATGATTCCTTTTAAGGATTCACTATGGCACATAGTTTAACTGCGTATTAGCCAAATGCGGAGCATACTTGGCTTTATTCTCATCAAACAGATCTTTCAAAGCCTTCAAGTACAGCGCGTGGTACTTGTCGATCTCGGCCTGACTGGGTGTCGGCACATGTGGAACGTCAATCGGAGCACCAACGACCACATTGACGGGCTCACGGTATGGCAGTATTCCCACGTCGTAGTTAAAAATCCCTCGTGCGTGGAACAGAGGAACAGTGAAGCCAAGGTTTCGAGTCATGAACTCGTGAATACGGGCCACGGTGCCCTCAGATCGCGCCTGTCGAAATAGCTCGTTTTCTCCAAAGCATATTATTGGTACCAGGCTAGCTCCTGTTTCCAGGGCTATTTTTACAAACCCGAATCTTTTAGCGAGAACAAGATCCATCTTGCCTGGCTCAGCAAGCAGGCTTTCGCGGGCCCCGCCTAAAACGATGGCAATGGGGTTTCCACTCTTCAGCAGTTTCAGACAGCTTGACTTAGAGACCATGGCAATGCCCATAGATAGCAGGTACTCGCGATAGAATGGGATATAGAAATTGTTCGTCAACGTTAGCAGCCGGGTAGGGATGCCGGGAAACAGCTTTGACCAGTGAGCGCCGTCGGTTGCGATACCACCAAGCGCACCCATGCCAACAATTCCATGCGGGTGGCATCCAAATATATACCGGCGACCAGTTGGCCTTGGCGATTCGGGCTTTTGCCAAGTAAAGGGCGGGAACCACCAAAAAATAATGCTGGTCCATAATGAAACTAGGCTTTTGAGGGACACCCGTGCCGGTGTAACTCGTCCAACCTCAAAGCACGGCGCCAAGTCGACCGTTTTATGCAGGGTGATAGGAAAGTAGGCAGCAAACAGCTTCCACCATGTGGAGTTGCGCACCATACGCTGTAATGGTGTGAGCGGGAAGCCTTGGCCAGGTCGTGGGTCCACGAGCATAAATATTATATATCCGAGGAGAAGTGGCCACAGCAACGGAATTGCACAGCAGAAAAAGAACGCAGACACGCAAAGTGGGATGGCAATTGCGTGGAACACCATCACCAGCATCTGCGCACGCTTGGCAAGCGAGCTGTGAAGTGCTATGCTAGTCATCACCAATTTAAGTATGCTAAAATTTCTGCCAATGTTCTACGGATTGAGCTTACGGCAGCCAGCACGAGTTTGGGGAAGTGTTCTCACTGATATGGCATGAAGGCCAGTATTTACCCCGAGTATATATTGTCTGACTAAGTAGACAGTTAAATTCCGGAACAGAGTTTTGGACGGCAGTTCAGATGCGTGTAGCCGCATGTTTGCAACCGTTGTCTCGATACACAAGCGCTAGCTACGCTATGCGGTGTTTTTCTAGCAGTGCGGCGCACATGGCCGATAGGCAGAAAGTGCAACCCACAGAGCTTGTACCGGATGTCCAGACGTTTCTCACCAAAATCGGACGCAATATGGTGCAGTACGCCGACCAGTTCGAGTCCTGGGATGGCCTCGTGCGAGTAACTTCGGCAGAACTGAAAGAGAAGGGTATTGATACTCGGGATCGACGGTATTTATTGGGCTGGCTCGAGCGGTACAGTAATGGGGTTGTTCCTTGCGAATACAAGCGTGGTACCAAGAGTTGGGGCGGCGAGAGAAAAAGTCGGGCTGAGCGTGCCGCCCACTATGGCCGTAAACACGCAGAGGAGCGCGGCTCCGCATAAACACATGTACATATATATCTCTAAATGTTGGGATCCGTGTGGGTCACAATGTAGTGACGAAGACTGTCTGCTTCGTCGGCCATCTCCTGGTCAGTCCTGTCCGTGCGGCTGTCGTTATCGGGCCCTGTGTCTGCCCGCTCGCGAATCTTCTTGTACGCGCCATCAATATCGTCCTCGTTTAGGAGCTTGTAGATATCGTCCACGTTTGGCAAGTCTGCTAGTCTTCTAGGGATTATATGGCAGTGCACATGGGAGATAGATTGCCCAGCAAGTGGGCCATCCTGGATAGCGATGTTGAGGGCATCTGCGCCATAATACTTTTCTATGGCTCGCGCGATGGTGCGCACGGTCAGAAACAGGTCACTGACTTCCTCGGTAGAGAGCTGCGAGAACCGGGCGACTGGTCGGATTGGGCACACCAAGACATGCCCCGGAAGCAGCGGGCGGAGGTTCACGATTGCAAAAGACTTGGTTGTCAGATAGAAGACTTGTTTGCTCACATTGTGGCCCCCAAACGTGATTCCCACGGGTCTCGGCATGACAGCGACTTTGACTAAGTCATTGAGGATATTCTTTCCATGGCAAGACAATTCCAGGCCCTTGTACGCGTCTTGGTTGTGCATAAATGAGTTACTAGCGACCACATTTTAATTGCTACGTGACTTCAAGAGCTCCGGTTGAATTCAACTGGGCGTGTCCTCTTGAGTGTTATAAATAGGTAGACACTACTCCAGCACTCGCGTGCTGGTGTGCTCTCGGCGTCTGGCTAGTATGCGTATCGCATCGTAATGGTCTTGCTTGCGCTTATTGTACTCGGCGATCCATGCGTCGTACACAGGAGGTAGCCAGCTGGCAACAAATAGCTTTACAATGCCCCAATAGGATACTGGCAGCCTCATCTCCTGAAGAACCTTGTCAGGATCATTGAGGTCGGGATAGGCAGACGCAGGTATTTTACTGACGATCTCCTCTGTCGAGCCGGTTCCATAGACCAATGGAAGGTTGACGAACGTGAAAACATCAAGATTCACGTTAAAGATAGTACGGGCTAGGATAAACCCCGTTGCCAGTGCTGCAGACGTAATGGCTACTTTAGAGGTGACACCTGCTCCATTTGCCATTGCCAATAATATGCTTATGGAGACGCTCGCGATCAGTACATTGAACGCATAGTTGAGTCCTGTTTCATAGATCTGCCGCCGGGTTTCAGAAAAGCGGTCGTAAAGCTCTTTGGAAGCGTCTTGAATAACTGCCCACGCAGATCTCGGTTGCAGGTGGATACCAGCCGCCGCAAACGTCTGGACCATTCCGGGAGCCAGACGAATATGGCTGTCGTGTAATGCAAAGAATGGCTTGCCCCGCTCATGTGCAATCTCAAGTACAACGCCATCGCCTAGCCGAACGCGCAGTTTGGACTGCGTGAGTTCACGCGCTTCCAGAGATCCATGTTCCTCTGGTCGTCGCTCATAAGCTACGGGCTGCGCGACCAGGTTGTCGTGCTCCGGCAACATGGGTGTTTGGCGCTCTGGTAATACAGCAGAGGATGTGGACCTACTTGAATCTTCATGCCGCACAGTCTCAGAGCCCCGATACCGGATCTGACTTGCAGTCAGACCTGTATGGGACCCGAAAAGAGGACTATGTGGCGGCACATCGGCCGTATCATATCTCGCGCCGGACTGCAGCTCCCTCGGGAACTCGTTTTGCAGCCGTGCTAACGGCACACTTGAACTCGCAATCTGACTGCTCTGGGCGTTACCAGGCAGCCGTTTGGAGTCGGGTTCTGACCCTTCAAAGTGCGGCACTGCAGAGGGTCCACCAAGCACACGCGCCAGCACGTGTTCGGTAGTCTCGACATAGGTACCGCGGACTCTAATGAGGAACTCGTTCGTGCGTGTTCTCGCAATTGCCTGCTCCACTGACATGAGGCCAGGGAGTGGGGAGTTCGCCTGAACAACCATGATGTTTTCTGCCGTGGCCTGGAGAACACCAGCCAGCTGGGCGCGCAGGTCCGCAATGGCTGTGGCGCTGGGCATAGTCACCGTGAAGCTCTTTTCCGCGTCCGGAAACGTAAGGACAACCGGCTGCAGCGCTGCCATAATTGTTTCGTAGTTAATACGACCAGGATCAGGGTTGGTTCTCGTTTGTGACGGGCTAGACGTTGTGGGCCCGGGAAATGAGACTTGTGCGGTGGTCAAATCTGCCAAATCGGTCGCCTTATTCAGCTGAATTTTCCGGTCGATTTGTGTTGATGATGGTGGGACAAGCCGCAGCCGCGCGAGGCAGACTGTGCGCACGGCGGCCATGGGCACGCCCCTTTAGTACTGGCCGTGCTAGCCAGGGTTTTTTCCGACACCTCTTGGGACTAGATAGCGCCCAGGATCCCTCGGCGCCGACGATCGCCAACCGATTTCATCCTCTGGACGAGTCACCCAACGAAGAGCTGCGCAAGCGGGCCGCATTCATCAAGGCACGTGCAAAATGCCCGACTACCGGAAAGAACATCAACTTCACGTGCCCCAAGTCGGGAATACCCACTCACCACGACGAGGCAGCGTGGAAGGCCGACACAGAGTACTGGAACAGCGGCCTATGGGAGAAGCTGCTGCAGGCGAACGTCTACGACCAGGATCTGCGGTCGGGGCGCGAGTTTCCCGAGCTCGACTTCCCCGGCCCCCAGGAAGATGACCAGGTGGTTAACTTCATGGACTGGTACACCTACTTTTACACCCGCAACTTTTTTTCCATGGACACGGACTTCAATCTTGCGGTGTCGACGAAAATGCTGTGCTACCCCCTGACGATTGCAAGTATCCTGGATCTCTACTCGCCATACAGCCTGAAGCCCAAGGGCCCTTTGACCTTTGAGGGGCTCAAATCTGCCGCGGCACTCCGCTACACACTGTTTCCCCAGGACAAGACCAAGACCTGGCAAGACAGGCCGATGCGCTTCTTCATACTGGGTGCGCGCATGGAGGCCCAGCTGCCCTGGTTCGTGTGGAAGCAGTTGTCGTTTCTCTTCCCCGACACCAAGTTCGAGCTTATCTTCATAGGCCCCGAGGCCTACTATGACAGGCGAAGGCAAAAGTACGTCGCGCTCGAGCGCCCGCTCACGGAGCGCATTGACGACCACATGAGTCTTGTGTACTACACGGACTACTTCCACGTCCTGAACGACGCTCGCGACTTCATGCCGTACGATCCGTACCTGGATGCATTCTTCCTGTTCCATCCTGGCCTTGGTGCACCCGAGGCGATGGACGTTTGGCAGAGAACGTTGCCTGGGCTACTCGAATCCAAGTGCCCGGTATACGTGACTGGGTTCCACAAAGCAGACTCGATGCAGGACTGGAACTGGCTCATGAACAATTACAAAGACCAGCTCGACGTTCTCATCGAGCCCACAGAAAACATATTCAAATCGACCAAGTGGGAGTTCAACGACCTGAACCCGCACGAGGTGTACCAACTGAACCAGCAGTTGTTTGGATTTAGGGGCAAGCGCTACCACATTCAGTTCAGCTAAATATTGTATATACTCTGGTACTCTCTAGATGCATGTATTTCCAGCACCCCACGCGACCCCATGATCGACTGTCTTCGATCACGCAACACAAACCCTTTCCCTGGGCCATTTCTCTGACCCGGTTTGCACTTTCCATTATTCCATGCGCAGCACACTAGTAGCCCTGCGAACACCGCTGATTCGCTTTCTGGGAAAGCGCACCGTGCCCAAGGTTGACCATTCCCCTCGGGCACATCCCGAGGCTCCGGGGGGTGAGCTACCATCCTCGTTTGCTCAGTACAGGTCTAGTGCCCAGACCCACGGTCCGCTCTCGCGCAACACTTCCACAAAGAGCACAGGCGCCGCTGAAGCTTCTTTCCTGGCAATTTCTGAGCTTCCGGCCCGCTTCCACTACAGTGCGCTCTCCGAGGCAGAGCTGGACTGCATCAACTCCGGAGGCGCCGAGGTAGTCTTTTGAATTGGACCCGATACAGCAAAACTGTTCATCAAAACTGTTCACTCGCGAGGTCCGTACCGTTTGAGATTTTCGAGGTACAGTTGATGCGGCTGCAATCGCGGCACAGTTGATGCTGCTGCTGTCCTCACGGCACAGTAAAATTCTCGCGGCGACCACACTGCCACTCCTTCCCGGGCGACTCTAAAAGTGGCAGGTCAGAACCATGGGAACCTGGCCCTCTAACACGTACCGCGCTGCCACAACACCACCCCATTTGCCACCTTCAATTTGCCCCAATAGAACGCCAGCTTGCCATACAAATTATTTAGATGACATGGCACTTTAAATGGTGCTATAGACGATTATAAGACAACAAACTAACTAGAGGGAGGTGGGGGACACGCACGTCCCAAAACTATTTCAGTCCCCGACTGCTGTTACGTAACCATGGAGCATCATCAGGCCAACTGGGGGCGCCCGCGAGACGATGTCTATGGGGCGTACGATCATCGCTACCACATGGCAGGGGAGCCTGTCACGCACACAACACAACCTACAGTCACGGGATCGAGTGTAATTGGCATCAAATTTCGCGATGGCGTGATAATCGCCGCCGACAACCTCGCCTCTTATGGCTCGCTGCGCCGGTTCACGGACATCAAGCGTGTGGTAAAGGTCGCTGACACCACAGCGATAGGCTTTGGAGGAGATGTCTCCGATATGCAGGAGCTCGAGGAAGTTCTCGACAAGCTTGTCGTGACCAATGCCTATGACGATGCGGGCGAGAAGCTGGAGGCCCCTAATGTGCACGCGTACCTGCGCAATCTCATGTACCAGCGCCGGTCCAAAATGGACCCTCTGTGGAACGCGATGCTCATTGGCGGGTTCAAGAACGACACACCGTTCCTCGCTTACCTTGACTTACTGGGCGTGACATACCAGTCGCCTTCTCTGGGCACAGGCATGGGCTCGCACCTCGCCGTGCCCATCCTGCGCAAGCTCTGCGACGTCGAGGGCGACGAAAAAAATGTCAGCGAGGCGCAGGCGCGCCAGGCAATCGACGACGCCATGAAGGTGCTATTCTACCGCGACGCTCGCGCCATGGACAAGTACTCGGTGGCAATCGTTACCAAGGACGGTGTCCGTATAGAACACGATGTGCCGGTCACAAACATGAGCTGGCGGCTTGCTGCTGACATCCGGGGCTTCGGTACCGATCCCTAAGGTCCAACTGCAACAGCACAGCCATTAGCTTAACTTGGACTCGGTCCGAGTGCGTGCTGGAGGGTGCCTCGACGCTGCTGGCCAGCATACCACAATTACTTAGCTCTAGCTATGCGACCTACTGTCTACTGATGCTTCCATGAGCACTGCTCATATAGTTTTTCTCGTATTCACCGGATGATGTAGCTATCTGTTTGGGTCTCCACGATTGTTCTGTACTCCACGGGGATGCCCTCGGCGGCGTTGACAATCTTGAGCACGTCAATATCACCAAACGTCCGCTTCGCGTTGCGAATAATGAACGATACTTGCATGGGCAGGAACTGATCCTCGGAGTCGGCTTCGGCAGTGAACTCAAAGCTCCCAGATTCTTTACCCAGTTCACGCGATGCAACGGGGATCATCCACTGAATGTAGTCGTCGAACTGGTCGTACACGCTTGAGGGGTCCAGCACGTGTGCATTCGACGACGGAATGGGAATATCAACACCCACGTTCTCAAGGGTACCCTCAAAGTCCTCAGCCAGCTCGTACTCGACAGTGACGCTCATGAAACCGGGATCCGACGATTCCGAGATCCACACGTTGAAGATGACGGGGACAGCCACGTTGTCGACAGTCCATTTGACCAGTAACACGTTGGACGCAGGGAAGGCCTCATCGGCACTTTTGAGCCCTAGCGTCTGCTCCTTGGCGAACAGAGCACGGTCCATTTTGGGGTTTGTTTTATAAGCGGACGCGGCCCCGCCAGTCTTGGTGTGGATGCGGATCCGGGAATTGTCGCGATCGGCCGCGTACAGGTGCAGAGTGCCGCTGACCCGGCTGCTCCGGATAGATCCGTCGCGCGTGGCCTCTATCGTCAATGACTCCGCAATAGACACCTCGGTGCCCTCGACGGCAGGTCGGCTTTCTGCCCGCGCAGGGGGGGCAGGCCGTGCCGCCGGGGCACGCTCCAGCTCTGCGAGAAGAGGCACTTCCTCGCGGGCGGTCTTTTTCTTGCCAAGCTGCAGGCCTTTGCCGCCGCGTGTACTGGTGCGCTTTTCTGCGAACCGTGACGCAGGAGGACCGGGGAGACTGTCTGCCTGGGCGGCAACCTGATCAAACGCGGCAGTAGTGCGTGTCGACTGAATAAACGGCGACTGCGAGCCATCGCCGTACGTGCTGTCAAATGTACTGTTGAGTCCGCGGGTCTTGCGCTGCTGTTCAAGCTGGCGGGCCTTCTTCTTGCGCTCTTCCGCAGCCTCGAGCTCCTTGTTGCGCTCGATGATCTCCTGGATCTTCTCCTCGTGGCTCTCCATCTCGAGGAAGGTCTCGACCTGCGCCAGCGTCAGGTTTTCCGTGAATCCCAGCGACACTATTTCATCGAACGCGCTGATAAGATCGAACGCGTTGGCAACGACGTCCTTCTCGTCGCCAGCGGGCACATACGAAGCCACACACTGGGCGACTAACCGCAGCGTGCGGATGTCTTGGAGAATGTTGCTTTGTAGATCCGTAACCACGACCACATATAGTTCTTCCAACGGCTCGTAGACAAACCGCACGTCCTCGTCTTCGGCCGTCGTATGCTGCGAACCTGCCTGCGCCAGCTTTGGGAACTTGGAGAACAGCTCCTGAACGCGTTCGGCCCCCAGGTCCACAAACTGCCGCGACAACAAAACCTTCCCGCCGCGCGTGCACACTGCTGCCGCCAGAATCGCCATTGCCAGGTGTCTGGGTTTGTCAGCCCGGTCGCGATCTCTGATGGTAGATAGAGGGCGCTCAGGGAAGGGAAGGGAAGAGACCAGTGGTGTTCGGTGTAGTACGCCTTTTCCCGGTAGTTCCCAGTGTTGCATATCGGTACTATGGGCATTGCCTCGATTTCGTGTCACATGAGATCTAAGCCCTGTGAATTTGTGAGCTATCTTACGAGGGCTCTAATCATTCAGATTCCACACTAGAGTAACACACCAGTCCAGAGCAGAGCCCTCCCATCATCAACTGGTTTCTTGGCAGCAGCTTCCTTTTAGCCATGCCATGGTTAAGCGGTCGAGGGCAAGGGTACACTCGGCAGTCCCCTTAAGCCTGCTACAGCTAGCACCGCAAGAGCTACGTTGCGTCATTAAGATGCCTTTCAAACTACTTTCGTGCGCGACTACTGCCTACTTCACAGCCGTGCTGCTTGCTGGCGGCGCTGTGACTACTACTGTTCTAGCCCTGCGTGTGCAATGGCTCCAAAACCGCGCCGGCCACATTCTGGCTCTCACACAATACTGTGTGGATGGGAAATGCAGGGATTTTCCAAGCCGCGAGCTCTGTGCAGCTCGGCCTGGCTTTTGTGGCGCCTGGCGGACAGCGGTATTTTCAGTTTTCCTGGCTGTTTCTCTCGAAGTGCTTGCTCTGCTCGCTGTCGGCTTTAGCTGGACATTCCAGCGCCGGCGACGCACTGTTTTCGTAGTGCACAGCCTGGAAGGTGTTTCCCTCGCGCTACAGCTTGCAGGCGGCATCACGATCACGCTGCTAGTCCAGGCCAGCGAGTACTTTAGCTTCGGCGGCTGGTTTTGGGAGGGACACGGCCGACTCTATCTAAGCCTGTCCATTGTCCTTTTGGCCGCGATAAGTGTGCTCATGCTGCGGTTCCGTGCATTGGTGGTGTCACATGAAAACGGTGACCCAGCCGAGTACAGCGACTCGGACGACGACGACATCGATTCCGTGTCAGTGGACGAGGATATTGACGAAGAGCTCCGTGATTTTTATGTGTTCACAAAGCAGGCGCGCAGAGCAGCTTTACGCCGGGCGGATAATGCTGGTGGCTCCTACAGTCGCGTCCCCGACTCTCCATAGGTGACACATGCCAGGCACCCGAAGACAAGGGACGACTCCTCGGGAGTTTTGTAATTGTCGAATATGACCTACGTTCTCTGACCTACGTTCTCTCAAATACTTTGGCTGTCCAATTGCTTGCACATGCTGAAACCTTCGATCACGTGTTGATCGCGGCTTACTACCGCCGCTTAGAGATCGAGATCCAACCAGCCAAGGAAAGCGGTGCAGTCGCCAATGCCTAAGGGCTACTCCACTATTTCTGATAGTGCTAGCACGTTTGATGACGGGTTTATTGCCGATGAGAACGAACAGCCCACCATCAAACAGCTGAAAGGGCCGCAGCCCATCCAAATGGTGGATCGTGGCCGTGTTGATTTTGAGTCGGTGTCTCCGCCACGGTCCAGCCATGCCTCGTTCCATGCCGAGATCGATAGCGACCCCGAGGAGGTGGGATCGCTTCCGAGCTGGGGGACGCGCCCTATCCCCCACTCTGAGAGCCAGCAGTACTTTTTGGATAATGTCCGTACTTTCCAGACACACAATCCCGAAGCAGTCGAGTACGCTCACCATACCAGCAGTTTACACGAATCCCCGTACTCCACCACTCCAGAGGCGCAAGTGAATGCTCACCATGGCTACGAAGGTGAGGCAAACATCCATTGTCCTGTCGCCCGTCACCGCGAGACAAGCGTGCAAGCTCTAGAGACAACAGTAGACAGCCCAGTGGACAATAACTCTGAATACGCTATGGGATTATCACATCGTGACGCTAGCAATGATCTTGTGCCTTCGGGGGAGGCAGGTCCAGAGTTTGATATTGTCAACCCTACGCACTTGAAATTTAAGGCTGCTGAGCGGCCTCTGACCATGTACAGCGAGGTCGATCCAGACGCTGTGTACTATCCGGCCCCTGTGCCGATGCAGTTGCGCCTACCACCTCTTCTCAGCACCCGCAATCAAGATTCCAGTGATCGACCTCGCAGAAGACGAAGTGTCATGCTTCAGAATATCCCTCCGCCCCCTCAATGGGATACAAGTCCTCTGGACAGGGAGATTACAAGCAGGCGGCCGGAAGGGGGGGAAACACTGGATTACGTCTATGATGATATAGGTCTCGACTCAGACTGCGAAGTCAACAGCGATCGAGCCACTATTCTAAGCAACGACGACTACCAGGACGCTAATGATGATGAGGTGATAGTACAGAAGGGTGCACCTCCGGCAAGAAAGAGTTGGCTGGGCTCCAAGTTCGGCGGCTTTTTGAGAAAACAAGGCGAGGAGCAGGCCGATGTCGATTTAGCTGAACAAGAAGCAATCCAGAAAAAGTTCGACGATTTAGCCTTTTCGCGATTTGATCCAGAGCTCGTGGACCAGCACGTTCGGAGATTCCAATCCGGCGGCGTTTATAGCGGGACAGTACCCTCTTCTGGGGGTGTGACATCCCTCATCGAGGAACTTGAAATTCGCAAAGCCGGCAGAAGAGTACAACGCAATGTCGTACACCGGGAAGCCGATGAAATTCGTAATAGCATTGGCATGAATAACCGATTTGCACATCCTCTGGATCAGGAGCACCAACCCACTTTATTAGAACTACAGAATGTGGCTAACCAGGACTACAAACAGCGTGTCGATTGGCATCGAAATGCTGTTCACGGCAAATCGAAGGTGTCGAGCTCGCCCGCTCCCAACGAGTCACTGGCTCAACGTAGAGCACGCCTCAAGGCGGAAAAAGGAGCCAACCCAACTGCGGGGGACGCTCCTCCTCCAGACGTCACCGAATCTCTGGCGCAGCGCAGGGCTCGCTTGCGGCAGCAAAAGCAGTTTATACGGCAATCATCTTATACGCCCTCTGTTGTTGCTACAGAACCAGATCTCAATGGCACAGATCGGACGCCGGATCCACAGACGCCGTCGCGGTCCGTCTCCCCAGTGATGTCGCAGGACAGAGAATACTTTTCGCCTGGGTCTCAGGCCTCTGTGATACGGGCTGTAGCTCTGAATATATAGTCTATAGTATTTATATGGAATCTTATTGATCGTACGGACTATGCTGCACTTTCGAAGGTCTGGTTGTCTTGTTGATGACTCATGCATGTAGAGACCGCTAACTTGAGTCCTATGAGATTAATGTCAGGCAGTTCTATTGTATTTTTTTGATGCGATTTCGTAACTTACAGTTTTTCGCGTGCTACATGCCACATGAGCCGTCCTTTAATTTCGCAACCAGCTCCCGATGGCCCAGTTGGCTAAGGCGCGAGACTGTAATGTTACATTGTTATCTTGAGATCGGGTGTTCGACTCACCCTCGGGAGATTTTTTTATTGTTTACGTCAGACATATAACCCCACAGTTTGTGTGGCCGATCAGGGATCCGACTTAGTATGCTGGCAAAACGTGCTCAGAGAAAGCTGATCGCAGAAGCCCTTGCCGCACTGCCCAAGAGTGCTATCGAAACTCAGAGCGAAAGGATTGCAGGGGCACTTCGGGCGCTTCCCGAGTATTCACGCGCACAGAACATCGCCCTCTATCTTCACCTGGATAATCGCGAAGTGCGCACAGATGCTATGATGGCCAATGCCTTCGACGACGGCAAAACTGTATTCATTCCTAAAATCACTCCAGTATCAGAGGCCCAGAGGCAGTATCCAAAGCAGGAGACCCACCTGTCTATGCTGGAGTGCCCCGACCAGGCCGCTATAGATAAGCTAGTGCCCCAAGGATGCTACAAGTTACGAGAACCGGAAAGCGGAGCGGACTGTCTAGATTTGGGTGGACTGGATCTGATCGTGTTACCAGGCGTGGCATTCACCAAGACCTGTGAGCGTCTGGGCCACGGTCGTGGATACTACGACACGTTCATCGCGGAACACCTCAAGGTTCTCAAGAAGCGCCCAGCGCTCATTGGCGTTGGGTTCACCGAGCAAATCGTACCATCGTTGCCGACGGAAGAACATGATTTGCCGCTCGACGGCGTTGTTGATGGGAACGGGGCCGTGTATCGCCAAACTTACTAAATACGTCTACTCTAGACACGAAACCAATGTTATATTATCACCTTTTAGCAGAATAGTGCCCAGATCTCTTCTGTTGCCGGATTTGTGGTTCACTTCAACTGCGTCCCCTACGACAAGATTCATGAACTCGTCGAACCCGCGTATGACTCCTTCGATTCGGTAGGTCGTTTGCTCAAACAACCATAGGGTCACCTTGAGCTGTTTTTCCATATACAAAAAGAGAACATTGATAGGGGGCAGAATGCGCGCCGCATTTGTGGTACTCATTCAGCGGCCCCAGCCCGTTACAACTAGGAAGGCAACGTAAGCGCCGAAGCTGTTCTGCCGTTCTAGGTGAGAAAATAAAACATCTCGGCATTTAAATAGCGCGAATACTCGACGAATGGATAACCAATCACTCCCATAATCAGATGCAACCATCTAATTTGCCATAGCCTCTCTCTGCGATCAGAGAGTTTAGGCCGATACATGCGAACGCTTATGGAAGGCACAGCTATATGCGGTTGTCTCGATATCGGAAGCCATAATGAAGAACAGGTGTTGCAGACCTTTCTTTCTCTGAAGAGATATAACAGACGGCGCAACAAAGATTCAATTAAAAAAAGTTAGCCCCAGCTATCTGACCTAACCCAACACTCACTTGCTGAGTTAGCCGGTCAATTCTTTTCGCATGGGAAAGCGGAAAATATCAACCGAGGATGGGTCGGCCAAGAACAAAAAGCGCCGAAAATCAGTGATTTCAAACGAGAATACCAGCCCCAGAGATATTGATGGGTTGGCACAGTGTTTTCGGCTCGCCACGATAACTATGTATGTCTCGGTCGCTCCAATGTACGCAGAAGGGACACTCCAGGGCGTGTGCAAGCAGCACCTCGATCCCCTGGTAATGAACTACTTTGCCCCTGCACATGGAGTGGTTATTGCATATACTGATGCCAAGCTTCTTGGACAGGACGAGGATGGTGACGGGCCTGCTGTGGCCAAGGTCATGAATGACAGTCCGTTTGCCTATTTATGGACTCAGGCGAGCCTAGTGGTGTGGTCACCACAAACAGGTGATACTGTAGTTGGCTGGATCAGCTTGCAGGGCCCCAGCCATATAGCAGTGCTCATCCACGATACTTTTAATGCCACGATTCGAAAGGAAGATATCCCTACAACGTACACGTTTGTCCCCGCAGCTGACGATGAAAACGACCACAAATCTTTAGGATACTGGACAGATGAGAACGGTGACCGGCTGGAAGGTAAATTGGCATTTACGGTCAAGAAATTCAACGTCTCGGGTCGCACAGTACTCGTCCACGGATCGCTTCTTACTCTCGGTGACGTCAAGCTGCCCACCATTGGGCCCGCGTCCACTGCGGCGGATATGAGTGATATTCCTGCCTATGCATCTGATTCATCTAGCTAACTGTAGATCGGCTAATTTATTACTTATTCAGACTGGAAGTAGTTTAGGAGAACCTGGCGCTCGGGAGAGTCGACACCCCAGTCCTTGATAACAACACAAGAGCAACCGACGACCTTGCGGGCATTTCCGTCGCGGTCAAGCTTGGAGAGACCGGCCCACTCTCCGAGCTTCTTGGCGTCAGCGACCTTCACCAGAGGAATGGTCTGTTCAGGCTCGTTGCAAAGAGCCTCAACCAGCTTGATGTAGCTGGCCTCAGTGACAGACTCACATAGGATACATACCTGAGCTTCACCAGAGGAAAGTGCCTTTACAGCCTCGCGGAGACCACGGGCAAGGCCTTGGTGGATCAGAGAGTTGCGCAGAACGCCGCGGATGGCGTCCTCAACAGACACTTCACCAGGAGCGGAGGCTCCGGCGGGAACTTCAACCTCTTGGGACTCAACAACGTCAACGTTTTCGGTATCAGACATTTGATATGGCTTCTTCGCAAGTACTGCTCAGCTACTGAGTTATTCCAACGTCCAGAGTCTAATGAAACGCTGTGACACTAACAAGGTCAAAGCCCTATATATAATTAGTAAGCACGTCTTATGCTTTTATAGGGTTGGTTCAAAAATTTCCCACATGTCACGTGACGTTTTGTACATGTGTGGGTGCACCAAAAATGTTTGTGGGCCTCTCCACAGACCATTGACGCATGGGCACGTCATATACCGTAATAACACACACATTGGGCAAACTTATAACATTTGTGGCTCAACCATAATTGTTAGATCATTACCACCGAGCTAATAAGCTGCCTAGTTGACTACTCTCGCCAAGTGAAATGGTGTTCACAAGCTTGTTGAAAGAACACCGGAGACCTAGGTACGAAGCCTCCAATAATAATTAGTAGCAAAGAAAGGTTCTTGTGTACACAATTGACTGACCTGAGAGGGCGCAATTAACGGTTTAACGGTAGCGGCAAACATGGCTCCTCACTTTGACGAAGAGAAATGTCTCTGTTAATAATGCCATTGGAAGTGTTTGGACTTTCCAAAGACTTGCTCGTCAGTAAAACTTGGTTGCTCCGTGTCGTTTTCTTCAGTGTCAGAAAGTCTGGTACTTTACTTTACGCGTCTCGAATTCACTACATTTAACAGCATGGTTCAGCCAATAGTTTAAATGCCCGTCTTTGATGACATCTAGGCAAAAGCGACATTTACGAGCGCCTCCCTCTGCTGCCACTGACAGTTCGTCAAGACTTGCAAGTCCCATTGAAACCGGCAGCATTTACGAATTTCGATGATCGCTTGATAGGTGGTCACGGGACGGGCCCAGCCGGCCCTTGTGGGAGCGATTTTGGCCAACCCTGCACAACCCTAGGTTGTGAGCTGGTTAACACGTTAAGGATGACTCAGCATATTGATGCTTTTGAATGCTAGATGGTAAGGGCAAGTCCAATGTGAAGTATTGGGATATAACAGAAAATGATGTGTACGTGCGTGTATTTGATGAAATGTTCCAGGAGCTGGACTCCTATTTTTTTCCGTCTGAGGTGGTTCATGGTTACCAACTGTTGTCCCTTGAATGCCGCTATCTGGTAACCAGATTGTTCTGCCGTACAATTAAATGGATATCATATTACGAACTTATCAAATATCTGCCACAAGAGAAGTTAGATTTGGCCCTACAACAGCTTATAAGCCAGGGATGGCTCAGGGACGATCCCGATCTCTCTGACTTGCTCGAAGTCTCGTCTAGAAAGGATATTCAAGCAGTCTTGAGAGAGTTCAGCTTGAAAACAACAGGAAATAGGCAAGAACTGGTCAGATCGTTAACAAAATTCTCTCGTCAAAAGCAGATCTTTGGTCCACCGCTCGCGGCTAAGGTTGTTGCTAGTTTCCACCAACGGAGATTAACGTCATATAAATTGGACCAGGAACGAGTAAAGACTTTGCGGCTTGTAGCATTCATGTTCTTATGCCCGGCGGGGGCATCATTGGATACGGTTATCCGAACGAATATGAAATTGATTTCGTTTGCCGAGTATCCTTACACGACTCAGAAAGAAGCCCCTTTATTTGCATGCACTGGTGATTTCCTAGATTATTTCAACGCACGCTTGATCTGTGATCCCCTCGAGGAGGCCACTGCCTGCGACGATAGTGTCGCTGTTATTGTGATGGACAGGCTAAAAACTGTGGTAGCGAAGAAGGGGCCGTTCAGCGCGAGCTACGTCTATGGGCGTGCGAGTGGCCTAATTTCTCGGCTTCTGAGCAAAACTAAAAATCTAGAAGCTGAGTACAAGTGGATTGAGTTCTACCTTGGACAGGAGAGCCATCAAAGCATGCGCGCCTCTATGTACACCAGAAAGTTGCATCTTGAACTCAAATTTTTTGAAATTCAAAAGGAAACTGCTTGGCTTCACAGGGGATTGAATACTTACTATGACTCGCTGGAATGTATGAACGATATTGAGAAGTTTGACTTCGATAGAAAGGTCTCGAAGCTCTTGCGAGCGCTTGAAAAATCTGGGCAAGAGCCCCCGCCGATAGATGTGCTTAAACGGGAGCAGCTTGGGTATTACGAGATAGAAGCTGTTCAAGGACAGTCAAGTGCTGTGGGCCAGCGTACAAAATGGGGCGATCTCTCAAATACAGTCGAGGAGACAGTTCTTCTGCATTACGATTTGGAAGGCTGGGAGGGTGGTCACTTTGAGAACGGGTTTGTGACCACATTGTTTGGTCTCATATTCCATGATATTATCTTTGGCTCTCAAAACGGGTTCGTGTGTCGCTATCAAGCACGCCCTCTAGGCTTGGAAAGAGTACTAGAAGACTTGATGCCAGCTCTTGAGCAGAGACTAGCAACAGGGGATCTTGTTGCCATATTGAAAAAGAACTATGATGTTCTTAAACCATGCGAGCCCATGATATTTGGTGTCAATTGGTCCATTCCATTGGATGGTCTCCTCATTGTTTCTGAAGCGCTGGGTCCAAAGCTCAGGTTACTGCTCGACAGGCTTCTGGACAGCTACTCAAAATACAACTCTGGATTTCCGGATCTCACCCTGTGGCGTCGACGAGCGCACGACAATTCCTGCGATTATTTATTTGTCGAGGTCAAGTCTGAAAACGATGTGATCAGTGACAGCCAGTACGTCTGGATTCGATTTATGCAAACAGCGAGTATCAACGTGTTAGTTTGCAAAGTGAGAGACAGTAAAAAAAGGCAGATTGGTCTCTATGACTCTGGGGCTTGTGATGTGGCCGGCTCAGGAAAGCATGCACGGACTGATTTCTCCCTTCCTCGGTAGCTTACATAAGCACACGGCCATAAGATGCCAAAGGCGTGAAAGCTAACTAGTAACCATGAGGGCTCTAGAGATATTGGTTGTGTCTTGGGCATTAGCCAACATAAAAGTATGGCCTCTTATGTTTCACGCTAGATTTTACTTCTACTGCTTTGTGAATTTCTATCTTCGAAGGAAGGTCAGGGCGAAATCTCTATTTGAGCCGAGTGTTTACTTGACGTACACTCCACTTCTCGAAATGGACTTTAATCTGCACAAGTCGAACTCGACCTACTTTAGTGACATGGACATGTCACGAACAAAACTCATGGTACACGTCTTCAAGGCGTTCTTTCTAGAGTATAGAGACAAGGGTGTGAAAATGGCAAAACATGAGTTCACATACACGCCGCTAGGCTCAGTGGGATTGGTTTTCCGGAAGGAGATCCCCGGGTATGTACTTTACAATGTTAAGTCGCGTGTACTAGGCTGGACCTCAAAGTGGCTGTTTGTGCTCACAATGTTTGAGAGAAAAGGGCACACTTACGCATACGGACTTTCGAAGTACGTTTTCAAACAAAAGCGGAAAACTGTTCCACCCTCAAAAGCCTTGGAGTTCTGTGGGTTGCTTACACCTGAAGCGATTGAGGCAAACGAGAAAGTCTCGCACTTTCTTGAGATGTCACTAAACTTGGAAGAGGTGGGGGAAGTCTTCCACTTGAACTAACGGCGATAACTACAGAACTGCCTTTGTGGCACCTAGACAGTTTTGTCTTTCAGAGTCGTGTAAGGTGTCCCGCAGAGACACCGCGCATAATTTATCGACATTACTACAGATATTTAACACTAGCCAACTTACATTTCCTCCAGGATTTCCTCTTCAATGAGCTCACCCTCCTCATCGGAGATAGAGCCTTCGTGGCCCTCCTGGTGCTGCTGGTACTCGTGGATAAGATCAGTCACGTTCGACTCTGCTTCGGTGAATTCAGACTCGTCCATACCCTCATTAGTATACCAGTGCAAGAAGGCTTTCCTGCGGAACATTGCCGAGAATTGGCCGTGTACGCGCTTGAATAGCTCTTGGATCGAGGTCGAGTTTGCTACAAATGTAGCAGCCATGTCAACGTTCTTAGGTGGCACATGGCAGATGGACGTCTGGACGTTATCTGTGATCCAGTCCACAAAGAGCGACTCATTGCGGTGCTTGATGTTTGCCATAGAGTCTTCGACTTCCTTGATGGAAACTTTGCCGCGGAAAAAGGCGGCGCAGGTCATGTATTTCCCGTGGCGAGGGTCGGCACCAGCCATGACATTACGGCCGTCGAAGATCTGCTGGGTGAGTTCGGGAACCGACAAAGAGCTAAACTGGCGAGATTTTGCTGCCATGAGCGGGGCATAGCCGACTGTGAAGAAGTGCAGACGGTTGAAGGGCACAAGGTTGACGGCGAGCTTGCGAAGGTCACTGTTGAGTTCACTGGGGTATCTGAGACTGGTTGTGACGCCAGACATGACAGTAGCGACAAGCTGGTTGAGATCCTCGTATTTAGGGTGCGGGATTCGGAGCGTGTTCTGGTAGATCTTGTAGAGAGCATGGTTGTCCAGGCAGAAAGTCTCATCTGCAAACTCTATAAGCTGGTTCATAGCCAGGATAGAGTTGTAGGGCTCAACTACAGTGTCAGAGTCACTAGAGGGTGCCACCGAGTAAGTCGCCAGCATGCGGTCATTGTACTCGTCTCTGAGGCGACTCACAAGGAGGGTTCCCAAGCCAGAGCCTGTACCACCACCAAGGGAGTGGGTCATCTGAAAGCCCTGGAGAGATTCGCAATTTTCAGCCTCACGACGCACCACATCCATGACTTGATCAATGAGTTCGGCTCCCTCTGTATAGTAACCCTTAGCCCAGTTATTCCCGGCACTGCTTTGAGCAAAGACGTAGTTGTCTGGTCGGAAGAGGTCACCTAGAGGCCCTGACTTGATGTTGTCCATGGTACCAGGCTCGAGGTCAACTAAGACAGCGCGCGGGATATACTTATTTCCGGTCTCCTGGTAGTACACGTCCAGCTTCTCGTTGGCGAGGTTGTTGGTACCAACGTGCCTGCCCGAGCCATCAATACCGTGCTCCTGGCTGATAGTCTGCCAGAAAGCGGTACCGATCTGGTTACCACACTGACCTGTGGAGATATGAACCTTGGGTTAGCTCTGTGCGAGTGAAGCCGCGTAGGCGATGGTGGATGATCTGGTGGCAAGTTATACCACGTAAATATACTTACAATTTCTCTCATTCTGTGGCTCTATACCCACCCTAAAACGCGACTCTGTGGTAGGACTAGGTGTTGTTTACTTGTTTGTTTGTGCTACTGTCACATACGGCCGGGTAAGTACGCGTCTCACGGACTCCGGGTAAGTGCACGGTACGTCGTACACTGTACCCTTTAGCATAATGCTCTAAAATCAGATAAAGAACTGTTTCTGCTTCCATTTAAAGTGTATATCATTAATTGTTCAGTAACAAGAAACATGTTATCAGCATGTCTGTATTGTTCTAGTTGGCTATAAGATAAGAGGTGAGGTAAGTTCGGGCGGCGACGTCTTCCGAATCGGCAGCAGCAGCCGTCAGGCGGTGTCCCAGTACCACCAGGTGCTTTGACATGTGCCAAGTTCCAAAGCAGAGCTGCGCCGTACGTAGAATGCCAATGGGGCCACACAGCTGTAGACTACATGGTTGTCTGGACATATTTGGACATGAAACCGCTCAACGTTAGGGTCAGTTCCAGTACTGCCAGAGCAACATGTGCTGTTGACGGGGGAACATTATCAGAATATTCTGGTCGGGCAATGCCAGCATGACTAATATAACTGGAAGTGCGTGGG
Organism: Wickerhamiella galacta; assembly: GCA_030582755.1. Lineage (NCBI taxonomy): Eukaryota > Fungi > Ascomycota > Dipodascomycetes > Dipodascales > Trichomonascaceae > Wickerhamiella > Wickerhamiella galacta. The sequence continues at coordinate 34,257 of JAJMGW010000028.1, read as the reverse complement.
CTCATACTCAAGACATTGACAGACAGGAGACCACAAATTAAAACGTTATGGCGCTTTCTAGTGACTGTAATCTCTAACTCCGGCTGCACAAACGGTGTTTGAGCCTCTAGGACTCGCTCGGCGTTTCGAGCGTCCTCCGTCAGTTGATTACAAACAGTGGCGGACCAGCAGTTATTAACGCAGCTCGGCCCATGAAACCCAATTAGTACCAATGGGAATACTCAGCGGGATCCCATATGCCGCAGAAAACAAGAACGGGTACTGGGGCGTCCCTACGTCGACAATCGATTGGTGCGAAGAGAACTATGTGGTCTCGCCGTATATAGCTGAGGCCGTCAATACAACGACGAACGCTGCCTTTGTGCTGCTGGCGCTCTACGCTATGCGTAACGTCATTCGCAATCAATTTGAGTTGCGGTTTTTGCTGTCTTCAATCGGCTTTGTTCTTGTTGGCCTGGGCAGCTGGCTCTTTCACATGACCCTCCGTTACGAGTTCCAGCTGCTTGACGAGCTGCCCATGATATATGCGACATGTATCCCATGTTGGAGCGTGTTTCAGGCTGGCAAGTCACCGTCGCAAAGCGTCCGCATCGCAACGGCCATTTTTGTGGGGGCATCGCTCCTTACAGCAATATACTTGCACCTTAAGAACCCCACCATCCACCAGGCCGCATACGGCCTTCTCAATGCAACAATCATCATCAAGAGCGTTATTCAGACCAAGACCTTTGTCAGGGATCCTGTGGCACGCCAGAATCTGCATCGCACACTCGTGATAGGTCTTGCAGAGTTCTTGTTCGGTTACTTCCTGTGGAACCTTGATATCCATCTTTGTGGTACATGGCGGTCCTGGAGGCGCGCAATTGGCATGCCTTACGGGTTTCTGCTGGAGGGCCATGGATGGTGGCATATCTTCACTGGACTTGGCGTTTACATGTACCTGGTATACCTGGAATACTTACGGGCTTTTATGACCGGAACCGACCACATGTATCAGTACACGTGGAAGATAGGCTTCATTCCTGTGGTGGAACTGCGCCCGGAACGACCAGAGGCGCACAAGAAACTCGTATAGATCTGATCTGCTCCTATGCACTGGTAATTCGCGACTCAGAGCCCATTGCGCTGGTAAAAGTAGGTATTCGAGCGGTATGCGAGAGCGCATTGAGCCGCCGAACTCATATTTCCGGCATATCCTTGTTACTGCAAGCCCAAGCAGTATGCACTCATAAATCAAACGTTTACTTAAATCTTGCGCAAGCAGAGTGAGGTACTGGGCTTTTGTTTTAGGCCTAGCAGCCCCATTGCAGTATGACTTGATCGCGCTGTATATTTACGCCGTTCTGTGGATGCCGTAGGCGCGTGCCTGGGCTGGCCTATTCCCATCACATTCGACATATCGGTTAGGGTTCGCGACCGCTGGGAGTTGGACCAATTAGGTTTGATGTATAATCTTTTGGGTGACGGCGCTGCCCAATGAGAGTAAGTTTAAAGCGCTCAGGGAGAGGGTTTGTTCCTTGTGACATTTCGTTATAAAAAGCAGCAATCAATCCCAAAACAAAATAAATCGTGCTCACAACTTAACCATCAATGGTCCTAACGGTAATCAAGAATCTTCTGAAGGGACCCAGCTCATCCAAAAGGTTGCTCTCGCCCGACGGAACTCGCAACTACGCGGCCACGGACGATGGGTCGTCATCGTTATCCGCCCTCAGCTTCGACGGTGTCTCCAATCCGCGTGTGATGAGCGACATTATCATTGGCCTGTCTGATGGCCTCACCGTCCCCTTTGCCCTGACAGCTGGTCTGTCGTCCCTGGGCAGCTCCAAGCTGGTAATTACCGGTGGGTTCGCAGAGCTGGTATCCGGTGCTATCTCTATGGGCCTCGGTGGCTTTCTCGCTGCTAAGAGTGAGAAGGAGTATTACCACACAATGCTTGACAAGGAACTTCAGTCGCACCGTGAAGACTCGCGTGCATTTATTGGTGGTGTTGAGGAGGCACTCGGTGAGTACCACCTTTCCGATGACACCATTAAAGCTGTCGTCACCGATCTTGGACGCAACGATAAGAACGTTGCTACGTTCATCTGCAAGATGGTTCGCGGTCTCGAAGAGCCGGCCTCCGGCCGCGAACTCACCTCTGCCTTGACAATTGGCCTCGCCTACTTCCTTGGAGGCTTCGTCCCCATGGTGCCTTATTTCTTTACCTCTACAGTTCACCAGGGTCTCATCATCAGCGTAGTAGTGATGTGCTTTACACTATTTGCATTTGGGTACATCAAAACGGTGCTCTCGCTCGGCACTGACTGCAAGCACGAGCAGCGCTTCTGGAATGGTATAAGTATGCTTCTTACTGGTGGCCTGGCTGCCGGTGCCGCATGGGCACTCGTCCGGGCCATCGATGGCTAGCTTATTTAAATACCAAGAACCCCATTTATTAATTACGATAGATATTAAAAAAACTCTTTTGTTAATTTGACATGTTTCATCAGTGCCGAAGTCGTTTCCAGCAGGATCTTACGCACCGTATTCCTGCTGGTACTGTTTAATAGCAGTGACATGCTCGGCAGAGATTTTGCCTTCCAGATGCGACACAATATCGCTTAGCGTCACAATGCTCATAATAGGGACGCCAATATTCGTCGAAACTGTCTGAACTGCGGAGGCGGTACTGGTCGTGGTACGCTCCTGTCTATCCAGGGCGATGATGATTCCGACAACTTTACCGCCTGCATTTTCAATGATCGATCGTGCTTCATAGATAGCAGTACCCGCGGTGATCACATCGTCGATGATCAGCACGCGGCGCCCTTTGAGCGAACTGCCAACTATCGTGCCACCTTCACCGTGATCTTTTGCCTCCTTGCGATTGAAAGCATACTCCAAGTGTCCAAGCTCAGGCCTGATTTCGGCTATCTTGGCAATTGCCAATGCGGCAAGTGGAATTCCCTTGTAGGCGGGGCCGAACAGGACGTCGAATTCAACACCTGATTCCAATATTGTGTGTGCATAGGCTGTGGCCAGCTGGGAAAGGACTGTGCCCGAATTGAACTGTCCAAGATTGAAAAAATAAGGGCTTACACGACCGGATTTTAGCGTGAATGAACCGAATTTAAGGGCATCTGATGCTACGGCACCGTCGATGAACTGCCTCCGAAACATTTTGACACTTCAGTCGGATTACGAAACCTTTCGCAGTTTAACTAATTCCAGGTTCTTGAGTCACCAGCCAGTCCATGGACGCAAAAAGACAGACGCAGATAGAGTATTAGGAGGCATAAACAGCTGGACGATAGTCGGAATTTTTTTGTTGGAATTGGTGACGTGAAGTCTCGTGAAGTCGTCTGGTCGTGTCATACTGTAATCAGCCTGGTAAATCTGATACTGGCCCAACTGGATGATCACCTTGCGTCCTTTTCTCACCATTTGCGATGAGACTGGCGTGATGGTAATGACGTATAATGTATTGGCTCAGGCGCTTATTCGCCGTGACCAATATACAACAAACGGCAACTTCATTCGCTGGGCCCAGCGAAGTAAGGGGTTTACCAAGGAAGTGGAAGCATATTCACCCCACATCCTTTTGTTACAGGAAGTAGATAATGACAAGCATAGGTTTTGGGCTTCGCTGCTCCAGCAGTGTGGCTATGCTGTCGTATTCCACTCGCACCGAACTAAAAAGCAGGGCGTCGCCGTGGCGTGGAAGGCGTCTCACTATTCCCTTGGTAGAAGCGACAGGTTGTCCCTTGACGACATAGCTGTCGAATCAGTTCCACGCCAATGCGAGACCAACAATGTGGCCCTTCTAGTCGAGCTGCATTCCCGAGCGGAGAAGGGCCGGAGTGTCATAGTAGGCACCACCCATCTTTATTGGCATCCAGATGCTAGTTACGAGCGTTCCCGGCAGATGCTATGCCTGCTCAATGCAGCAAGCACTTTCAATAACCAGGATGCGCCGCTCATTCTAGGGGGAGACTTCAACACTGAGAGCTTCGATCCTCCTTATGTCTTAGCGACTGGAGGCAAGCTAAACGAACAAGCTCAGCTTATCCTTCGAGACAGCATTAGGGCCGAAGCGTTTGCACCCATAAAGCCAAAAGGCCCAGATATTTCGGGACCCACTGCCCCCCCACGACACAATCCCAATCTACTTGAACCATCTGATAATCTAATTAGTGCATTGATGTCTCAGTTCACAAAGTGCCCAGTTGTATGCACAAGTGCGTATGCTGCGGAATACCAAAATGTGCATCCAGCCAATGCGAATGCCGAGGGCGAGCCTTGCTTCACCAATTGGACCGACGATTTTCGAGCTACCTTGGACTATATTCTCCTAGTACGGTGGAAGGGTACGAATTCGGCTCGACCCACGGTCGCCGGGCTACTGCGTTTGCCTGAGAGAGTCGAGATGGGCCCGGAGCCTAGTTCACTCCCGCGTGCCTCAAAATACCCCAGTGACCATCTGGCCCTTATGGCCAACCTAATTGTCTGAGCCTAGAATAGCAGTGTCTCTGCTCATGCATATACTTGCCCCGCCGGCTATATTTGCTATAGAGGCAGGGTAGCATGGAGTTTGAGACACGTTTTCAAGCTGTGTAACCAACATCAACTACCGGAAGTATATAGCCGTGCAATTTTCACTCGATTTGTCGAGCGTAATTAAAGCTCTTTCTGCGCCTCGATCAAACCCCAAGGAATCTTGTCACAATGCCATTAATTAGGCCTTGCATGATAATGCAGCCTCCTTTTAGGCGCACGCATGTGGCTGACTGCCCTTGTGATACGGAGAATAGCAAAGTCTGGGTTGTCATCGGGGAAAGGTGTAACTATATATTACCGATTCTAACCCACAAATCGCCCGATGCCGAAAATTGTTTTCTTGGTACAGTACCCGCTCTGCCCTTGAGAGCCACCGCCGTTGAGAACCACAAGGACCACTGCCAATCGATGATGACAAATATGCACACTTTCACAGCCACAATCAGTACAAAACCGTGCTTACGAGACAATCTGGAGAGCATATTTGCCCTTGACGAACTTTGGCACTTTGCCGGGGCAGCACCATAACACGGGTGCATAGGAAGGACCGTCAATAAATAGCGTGTGTTTTAGACTGGCTCTGAGCTTGTACTACAGTCGCTCAGGGTAGTGATCTTGCCTTGAAATGGCAAACCCAGAGATCGTTATAAATGATGGCGACGAGGTGACGAACGTGCTTTCCCCGGACACAGCGAAGACAGAGTCTGCGTCGACGTTCAATGAGCATTATGCGGACGAGGCGCAGGCGTTTCTCACTGAGCATGCGACTTGCAATAACTACGAGTCCGTATACGGACTCAACCCAACTCAGCTCGGCGGTCTCATCGACCCAAAAGATGCGTACATGTTAGAGGTTATTGGCGGCCCTGATAAGCTGGCGTACATCCTCAACACCAACCAGGGCACCGGCTTGACCTCCGAGCAATTGAGCGATAAGGAGGTCAAGGAGCGTACGCGAATATACGGAAAGAATGTGCTTCCTGTAAAGAAATCGCGTAGTCTTGTGAAGATCATGTGGCAGACCCTTGACGATAAGGTCTTGATCATCCTGATTGTGGCGGCCATCATCTCCCTGGCTTTGGGCCTCTATGAGACATTTGGCGAACCGACTGAGTACGACGATGAGGGCCGTGCACTTCCCAAGGTTGACTGGGTAGAAGGCGTCGCCATTCTTGTTGCAGTCATTATAGTCACAGTTGTCGGTTCTCTCAATGACTGGCAAAAGGAGCGCCAGTTTGTCAAGTTGAACAGGAAGAAAGAAGAACGGCTGATCCAGGTTCTACGTAATGGCGGTGATGTCCAGATTCCTATTGAGGAAATTTTAGTCGGTGACCTTGTATCCGTGCAACCTGGTGATGTTCTGGCCGTGGACGGTGTTCTGATTCGAGGAAGTGACGTCAAGTGCGACGAGAGCTCCGTTACCGGTGAATCTGACACGTTACGCAAACATCCGGCCAGCATAGCGCTCCAAAGGCTCGAGGGTGCTCAGCACACGGCGCATCCGTTCAGTCCTCACGATAAAAAGGTTGACTGCATGATGCTTTCTGGTTCCAAGGTTCTGGAAGGAACGGGCCTCTACATGGTTACTGCTGTTGGGCCTAACTCCATGTTTGGCAAAACGATGATGTCGTTGCGTGATGACGGTGTTGAGATAACGCCATTGCAGGAAAAACTCAACCGCATTGCCGACGGCATTGCAAAGTTTGGGTTGGGAGCTGCTGTCGTGCTTTTTACTGTGCTATTTATTAGGTTTCTTATTGAAATTACGAATGGATACGCCAGCGATTGGAAATCCTACCAAAAGGGCTCACGGTTTATGGACATTTTCATTGTGTCGGTTACCATCATTGTTGTAGCTGTTCCCGAGGGACTTCCATTAGCCGTGACTTTGGCTCTTGCTTTTGCTACGTCTCGAATGATCAAAGAGAAGAACCTTGTTCGGGTTCTCAAGTCCTGCGAGACTATGGGTGGTGCTACAACCATTTGCTCAGACAAGACGGGTACGCTGACCCAAAACAAGATGACTGTCGTTGCGCTTACGGTTGGTGACCGCCAATTCGACCAAGATGAGCTGGAGGAGCATGCTCACCAAGATTCCGTGCCCAAAGAACTTCTACTGGAAACCATCTTCGTAAATTGCTCTGTTTTCGAGGAGCACGACGACCCACAACTCATAGTGGGGTCTAAAACTGAGGCCGCTTTAGTGGCTTTCTGCCGGAGCTACTTTGGAATCCGTGCTGGTGGCTTACGGGAGTACCGCGAGGCACACCCCGTCCTCCGAACGGTGCCATTTGATTCGTCACGCAAGTATATGCTTTCCATTATCAGTCTTGGCAACAACAGATACCGGTATTTAATCAAGGGTGCGGCTGAGGTCATTTTACGCTCCTCTAACACATATTGGACCCCTGGAGGAACTGTCCTCATGGATCAATATCGTGACTTCATCGATAGTCAGGTTTCACGGTACGCGAACCAAGCATTGCGACCTATAGTTGTTGCTTTCAAGGATTTTGAGACTACCTTGGACATACTTTCGCTAGATCTTAGCGACTTGAATACGCTGGACCTCACATTTGTGGCGTTGTTTGGTATTCAGGATCCTTTGCGGCCCGGTGTAAAAGAGGCTGTAGCTCAATGCACCAGGGCCGGCGTTGTCGTAAGGATGGTAACAGGAGACAACGTTGCAACAGCCAGAGCCATTGCTCTCAACGCGAGAATTATCACAAACCCTGAAACTGATATAGTTATGGAAGGCCCAAACTTTCGCAAGCTCGATGAAGATGCGCTCGTTGATGTTGTTCCACGACTTCGCGTCTTGGCCCGCTCTTCACCTCAAGATAAGCGCAAGTTGGTGGCATTTTTGAAGAACCATGGCGAAACCGTGGCTGTTACTGGGGATGGAACCAATGATGCGCCCGCTTTGCGCCTAGCAGATGTTGGTTTTAGCATGGGTATTACGGGAACTGAAGTTGCCAAAGAAGCCTCCGACATCATCATCATGGATGACAATTTTACGAGCATTGTCAATGCCATTAAGTGGGGCAGAACTGTTAACGATGCAGTGAAGAAGTTTTTGCAGTTTCAGCTCACGGTGAATATCACAGCTGTAACACTTACATTTGTGAGCGCTGTTGCTAGCAAAGACAACAAATCTGTGCTTACCGCTGTACAATTACTGTGGGTGAACTTGATTATGGACACACTGGCAGCGCTCGCTCTTGCGACCGACGCCCCTACAGATGCAGTATTAGACCGACTCCCTGATAATAGGTCCAAATCGCTTATCACGGTCACCATGTGGAAGATGATCATCGGACAGAGTATATTCCAGCTTTGTGTGACTCTGATTCTTCATTTTGCCGCTCCTACAATATGGGGAATAGCTGGTGTGCCCCATGATTCCAGGAAAGATACGGAGCTGGCTGCCATGGTCTTTAATACTTTTGTTTGGATGCAGTTTTTCAAGCTTTGGGTTAGCAGGCGCGTGGACAACCAGCAGAACATTTTTGCTGGTTTAAGCAAGAACCCCTTCTTCCCGGTCATTGTTTTGATCGTCGGTGGATTTCAAGTGCTAATCATGTTTGTTGGCGGTGCAGCATTTACAGTTCGTCCTCAAACAGGGGCTGAATGGGGCGTTGCTCTCATAGCTGGAGCTCTGTCGATACCTATTGGTTGTGTGATAAGACTCATTCCCGATTCTTGGGTCGTTCGGATTTATCCCGCCCTTCTAGTCAACACAATATTGAGGTTACTTGATGGACTTATGTCTGGCCTAGCGTGGATCTTTTCTCCTATCACATGGGTACTTGATAAACTATTGGGCGGTCTCAAGTTTCTTTTCCTCAGTTTCATCCACCTGTTTAAGAGAAATCATTCGGACGAACCTGTGCCCGAGGCAAGCAGTAAGGCTTCACCTCACTACGAATGGAATGAGGGCATACAGAAATCTATCGACGAACTCTCATTTATGCGGAAATTCCGCGGCGGGCGACTTCATTACTTTAGATCCCTGCGTAGAACGATGCCGTGGTCGAAGCAAGATAATCTGTCTCCTAGTGTCCAACTAGGACGCCACAGTTCTACTGGAAACTTGAGCGGTACGACAGTTTCCGCTCTCATGGCACCAATTGTAGTTGGAGGAGCAGTCGGGGGGTGGTCCCCTAAACCTATTTATGACTGAATAACTTTCATTAGGTATGATCGTGGCCATTCCAACGTGTTTGCGTCCTCGTTTGATCATGGTTCGGTATAATGTACATTCGATCTAGTTAATGGAAGCTATTTATTGACAAATGTATCGTGATGCAACACTGTAAAAGGCCCGCTTACTGATCAGTTACCCGGATGGGAGATACAAACATGAAAAGCACAGATTTATCCTTACAATGTCATAGGCGCCCAGAGTCACGGACAGATTGAGCCACCCTCTGCCCGTGCTAGGGTAGCCTTAGAGAGAATGTTAAACGTGTTTCCCTCATTCCACTGGTTATACTTTCTCAGTGATCGAGGCAAGCCCATACATATTTTAGCAGCTATAAGGGCTAACCAAAGGTACTTGTTGGCAATATAATTGGATATAGTAGAGCTCCCAGTACGAAAAATGTGGTTGAATTAGCTACGTCTTAGCTGCCGCGTAGAATTCCGACCCCGAGAGGCACGGAATCCTCGACACGGGTTGTTTCGATGTCAGTTCTCTCTGCCACTCTGTACCCTGTGGCGCGCATTTAATATCATATTTGGTGATATACTTAACATAGAACTTTTAATATTTCATACAATCAATTCTGACTACAAAGCGGTAAATAAATTACTCGAGTGCTTGGACCGGATCGCAGCTGCAGAATAAATTGATATCACCATGTGTGTCGTCAAGTCTGGTTACTGTGGGCCAGAATTTCTGTTGTTTCAAGTAAGGCAGAGGGTAGGCGGCCTGCTCACGCGTGTATGCACGACTCCACACACCCTCTAGCAGATCCCGCTGGCTGTGGGGTGCATTAGCAAGGACACTGTTATCGTACGCGACATTCCCATCTTCAATGTACTTGATTTCCTGGCGGATAGAGATAAGTGCATCACAGAAGCGATCAAGCTCGGCTTTAGATTCCGACTCTGTAGGCTCAATCATCAGTGTCCCTGTTATGGGCCATGACATAGTAGGGGCGTGAAAACCGTAGTCTTGCAGGCGCTTGGCAATATCGATTGCCTGGACACCAACTGCCTTAAATGGACGGACATCGAGAATAAACTCGTGCGCACAGCGTCCTTGATCGTTGGTATACGCGATCTGAAAGTGCGGTGCAAGACGATGCTTCATATAGTTAGCATTGAGGAGAGCAAGGTGAGTGGCTTCTTTAAGTCCAGTAGAGCCCATTAGCTTGATATATGCCCATGGAATACTGAGAATTCCTGCTGATCCATAAGGGGCTGCAGAAACGGCGTCAATTGCGTTTGCGCTTGCATTAGGCATGGGGGCAACATGTGCTGGCAAGAATTTAGTCAAGTGCTTCTTGACGCAAATGGGGCCCACACCTGGGCCACCACCTCCATGTGGGATGCAAAACGTCTTGTGCAAATTCAGATGGCAGACATCAGCTCCGAGGTCTCCAGGCGAAGTTAAGCCGATCTGCGCATTCATATTTGCACCATCCATGTAGACCTGACCACCGTGAGAATGCACAATGTCAATGACCTTTTTCACATTTGGCTCGAAAGCACCGAAAGTAGAAGGGTAGGTGATCATCATTGCCGCCAATTTATCGGCATATTTGTGGGCTTTGGTCTCTAAATCTTGCAGATCGAGTTCACCAGTCGAGGTAGTTTTCACTGAAACAACCTTGAAGCCAGCCATGGCGGCAGAAGCTGGGTTAGTCCCGTGTGCAGAAACAGGAATCAAGCAAATGTCCCTATGGCCCTCGTTTTTTGATTCGAGATAGGATTTGATGACACGCAGACCCGTAAACTCACCCTGAGCTCCAGAATTAGGCTGCAGAGTGGTAGCATCGAAGCCTGTAATATCAGCGAGGTCATTCTCAAGTTCGCTAATAAGTTCCAAATAGCCCTGTGCTTGATCTAGAGGGACAAATGGATGGAGTTGGCTGAAACCGGGCCACGAAACAGGAATCATTTGCACAGTAGCGTTGAGCTTCATGGTACAAGATCCAAGGGGTATCATGGAGTTCGCCAAAGACAAGTCCTTCGATTGAAGGTTGTTCATGTAGCGTAGCAGCTCAGTTTCCGAGTGATGGTTGTTGAAAACATCTTGTGTCAGGAAACGAGTTTCACGCGGGTTCCAGACCTCAGCAAAGTCAACGTGTTTGGGGGTATCACTACCAAAGAGCTTGCAGAGGTCACCAAGGTCGACAGCCGAGACAGTTTCATCGAGAGACACAGATATCTGGTTCTTATCAACTTGGTAGAGGTTGATTCCAAACTCTCTAGCCTTTTCAAGAAATTTGGCTGCATCGGCAACCTTGACTGTTAACGTGTCGAACCAAGTCTCGTTGACCAGTTCAAATTCGGGGTTTGCCCGGATAACTTTGGCCAAGTGAGTTGTCAATGAAAATATACGCTGTGCGATTCTCTTTAGACCGTCTGGCCCGTGGTAAACAGCATACATCGCGGACATGTTGGCTAAAAGAGCTTGTGCAGTGCAAATATTGGAGGTTGCCTTCTCACGGCGGATATGCTGTTCACGAGTTTGCAGTGCTAGACGGTAAGCATCATTCCCAAGGCGATCAATCGATTTGCCAACGAGCCTACCAGGAATCTTCCGTTTTGCGGCATCCTGCACCGCGAAATATGCCGCATGAGGACCACCAAACCCGACAGGGACGCCGAATCGCTGACTTGTACCAACAACGATGTCAGCGCCGAAAGAAGCGGGTTCCTTGTAGATAGCGAGCGACAAGAGGTCCGCAGCCACAGTAAACACACCTCCGGCGCTATGAATAGCCTCGGCAAGCTGTGTCCAGTTGCGAACAGACCCGTCAGAAGACGGATACTGTACAAGAGCACCACAGGCTTGGCTGAAGTCATTGTCTTTAGGCAGACCAATTTTTACATCGATGCCGAGACCTTTTGCTCTAGTCTTAAGAACGGCGACTGTCTGATCCCAAACCTTTTCGTCGACGTAGTAAATGGACTTCTTCCTGTTACAGCTCGCGAAACTCATAATCATAGCCTCGGCAGCTGCAGTCGCCTCATCTAGCAGCGACGCATTGGCAACATCCATGCCTGTTAGCTCAGTGATCAATGTTTGGAAGTTTACAAGGGACTCTAGTCGACCTTGCGAGATTTCAGGTTGGTAGGGTGTGTAAGACGTGTACCACTGAGGGTTTTCCAGTATGTTACGCTGGATAACAGCCGGAAGATGGGTACCATAATAACCACGGCCAATATAGGAGCGTAGTAATTTGTTCTTGTCTGCCAGTTCCTGAGCGCGGCGGAGCAATTGATTTTCGGACAAGCCATCTGCCGGTTCGACGTGCAGAGGACGCTCCATGAGGACTTGTTCAGGTACGACTTGACGCACAAACTCATCCATGCTCTTGGTGTCCAGTTCTGCAAGCATTTGGTAGATCTCGACCTTATCGGACGTGCCATTGTGTTTTTGTTGATAAGTGTCTAAACAGTTCAACGCGTTAGGACGTGTGGCAGACCTATCTCGAGTAGCAATTTGACGCACGGAATCAGTGACAGTTTTGGCTTCTTGCTCAGCCAGCAAGTTACCGACGCTAATGTTGCTGCAATTTTCATCCTCCCTTGGCCTGTACGGATCAAAACGACCCGCTACATCGGAGGCAAAACGTAGGCTCCGTGGAAGAACCTTCTGTGATCTGACACGACTAGCAGGAGCTAGCTTTTGCCACAACATATTGCCAGAAGTGCAGAATTTGAGAATTTATGGGCAGTAGACTATCTGCATTGCGCGTACCCGGGTTTGGAATTCCCGGGTAAGCACGGATTAATCCTTCCTTTCACCCGTGCACGGCGCTACACAAGGCTACCCGGTGCGAAAAAATCCCGGGCAGGGCAAGGTTTGCCCAGGAAATGATATCCTTGTCGCAACCTTTCAGCATATTTTGCAAGGGGCGACGCGCAATATACCGGCGTGAGCCGAGGCACTAACACTTTGTTTTAAAAATGTGCTACAACTGCCCTTGTTACTATTTTTCCCGCCGCGGTTTGATCAATTTTTACACAGGAAGGTGGGCGGCGTTGCTTATCGTAGATAACAATATAAATATTTTAGCTCAGGCGGGCGGTGGCGTGATGCGTGATAATGGGCTCATTAAACAGATTAAATTGCTGAGTTGACCAGCCGACCACTCATGCTTTGGGCCGTTTGGGCGATAGTGCGAGCGGGTCCGGATTATCGTCGTTTTGCCGCTTTTTTTTCTGAGGATGCAAAAACTTCCGCATTGATTTCATAGTACCACGGAATCCTCGATTGCGCGCGTCAGACCCGCTGCTTTCGTGATTTACGGGCGTGCCATCCTTGGAGCCCGAGCCCTCAAAGGATGCGCTTAGATCCTGGTGGTCAACGTTCTCTGATGTCGGCATCTGGTTATCAGCAGAGGTGTCCGCAACAAGGTTCTTCTTCTGATGTCCGATCAGTGGCTGCTCCGCGTCTTTTGTGTTTTGGCGCTGTGCCATGCTGTCGTAATACTCTTGCAAGATCTTGACATCGGGAACAATGCGATAGCCGACTCTGGTGAGGAACTCGACTTCAAGTAAGTTCAGTTCTACCTGGGAAACACCACCGACTTTAGCATAGTGTGCATTTGTACAGAACGAGTCGCAAAGACCCTTTGAAGCTACCGTCACCGAAGTGATGATGAAACGATGGACGGTCAGAGTAGTCACGACGAAATTTGGGTAGGACTGAGTGAGCAGATCAATAAAGTAGAGCAAAACAACCAGGATAGCTTTGTCCATGCCGCAGAACTTGACTACACGGAATAAGTAGTCTCTGATGGAGATGGACGGCGGGGACCTAGAATGGAAGCGGGTAAGCTTGTCTGAGTTGAAAGGAATGGCATCATTGATGCTGACGATCTCCTCCAAAACGTTTGCAACCATAGAGGTCAGATCATTGAGAGGACAGTCGAAGTAGGTCTGGGCCCGAGGAAAAGCCATTTCAGCACTGGGAACCACCTCACTATTCACATAACGTGCTGTGACGTTTGATAGGCCCCTACTTTGCGCATGAGGGCTGGGTGGTGTGGTGTCGGACTCGCCTCCCTCTGTGAGGGCCGACGCACCGTCAGGCGTTACGAGTGAAACCTCGCTGGGTGGTCCCACGTACTGTTGCACGGGGTGGGAAATCATAGCTAACTATGCATTTCTGGCGGATCAACACACACCAGGTTACGTCTTTCTGGCGGTGGCTCGTGGTAACCGCGCCAGTGCTTGTAATCCAAGCACGTGGTGAAGGTAAGGGCGGCGGCCTTTTCGGTGTTTGTCCGCTTAGTCGGAGCTACATTATGAGCGTCCACGTGACGCCATCACAATGAGGTTGTCATTTTGGGCTAGGTCTCAACAAGGATCAGTACATAACTACCGGATAGATTATGTTGCAACAGTAGTGAATTCAAGGATGTGCGGCCTATAGAAATTCCGGGAAAACCGCTGTCATTAGCGATTCCAGGTGACATATGCAACTAAGCGATAAATGATTTGTGCTTGAATCCAATTAGGTCCGCGTATACAAAATCTGTTCACTCAGAAAAGCTTGAAGGCACCATGTCGATACAACTGGTAACAAACCTGTCGCGTGCTCCTATGAGAATACCGGGAGCGCTATCAATTAATCCCTTGATCAACTATTATCAAGTAACGATGCTTTATCCAAATTATATTAAGTATTTTATGTTTTAATAAAGAATTATCATTATAATTATTTCAAAATTCCTTGGCGTGGGTACTCCCATGTCTCAAATTTTCTTTGACAAGGAACTAGGTCACTCCTGGTGGTCAAGCTTGATTTCAACAAAATCAAGGAAACTGACAATACAAGACAGACTATTGAGCGCCTTACGACAGAAATGCTATAGGTAGAAAACTTTTCCTCGCTGTTAGATGCTGTGAATCTTGTACTGAGGCTGCTGGATGATCATGAGCACTTGTTAAGAGCAGGACTGAGTCAACTGCACAAGCTTATCAGTTAGTATCGTACTAATCGATAATATAATTAAAAACCATGGAATCTGTAGCTTGTCTTAGAGGTACCTTCAAGGTATATGACGTAGCGTTGCCTCAATAGTTCGTGGAACTCCCACCGTTACCCCACAATTGGGAAAGCAAGGTAAAAGTAACCGTATCCTGGTCATTCATTTCAGGTCGTAGTCAAGTGTCAAGGTATAAGCTAACCGCGTCTAACCGCATCTAATGGTGTCCTGGCCCTTCCTCTCAAAAATATTCAAGTATCATAGCAAAAGGTAATCGTGTCCTTGGACATTCCTTTGTTCACGAAAACGTCCGGTTTATCGAGGTAAGGAGTAGGGTTAGAAATTGACGTCAAGTTAGGAGGGGTCGTCTAAAACTGTCGTGCCGTTTTAGCAACATTGTTACATAAGCCACACAATGAACCGACGACGACACGGGGCGCTCAGCTTTCTTAAAGAAGGGGTCACGACAGAGGGCAAAAAAGTCTTTTCTTGCCCTTTTCATAGTTTTAGGAATCTGCCCGAGTTATCGTCCGCGCCATCTGCAGAAATGCATAAGCAGGACAAGTAAATGGTATTTTTTCTTAGTATTGTAATTATACTAAGTATATGATTATAATGGGTATAAAATAAACGGATCTCGGCAGAAGATATATACTTTGCCATTTATAATTCACGTGTCAATTTAGGTGTCAGTTTAGGGGCGACTGGGCCTGACGTGAAATTGGGACCGGGCCAAACTGACAAACCTACCACCACCCCGAACCCTAGGAGATATGAGTAAGCTCATTTTAGCGCCCACCACGCAACCGATATGCAAGGAGTGCGTGGCTGGAGAACTTGTGATTTGCGCAAGGGCGGTACTTGAGTCCTATTTACGAAATAATCATGATTCTACCCATTTGATATTCTATAGCGCATCTGACGATGTTTACAGCTAGGACTTGTTTCTTACAGTGAAGGAGGACCGCTACGTGGGTCCGTACGACAATGAGTAAACAGTTGACCGACTGAGCTCAGTGATAGCATCTCAATGAACCTGCTTTGATGC
This sequence comes from Wickerhamiella galacta, assembly GCA_030582755.1. Classification (NCBI taxonomy): domain Eukaryota; kingdom Fungi; phylum Ascomycota; class Dipodascomycetes; order Dipodascales; family Trichomonascaceae; genus Wickerhamiella; species Wickerhamiella galacta. Next base: position 18,498 of record JAJMGW010000028.1, on the reverse strand, counting down.
TACTACCGGCCGTTGCTGCCAAGTTGTTCCGCGGCGGCATGCAGAAACTTACTAAGCTGCATAAATCCGGGGACGAAGGGGTGGGGAGATACAAATTGTTGGTAGCACCCCGAAACCAAAAAAACACTAAGTTTACCGTGAGAAATCACTTCCAGCATCTTCACATTCTAGATAGTCGAAAGGTTCGAAAATGCTAGCCTCAATCGTGCAGCCGTGCCAAGAGTCATCGCCCATCCCCGCGATTAATCGCATTTACCCCGCATCTAGACCCGAAGATCGGCGACGCTCCCCAAATGCCGGGGGGAGACTGGCATATATGTAGCTCCAGTACCGAAGAGATGAAGAAATTAACACTTGGCGAAGATGGCTGCATTATTAACAGCAAAAGCGTCCCAGAGCTAGGTCACGCACGAGGAATTAGTCCGAAGTGCATGTCATCGCAGACCCTGCATGAGCTGCAAATGCGAACAGTGGTGCAGCGTTATAAAGCGCGGGGTGGGTACCTCAGGTTGCAACCATGTACCCAGACAAGGACTCAAAGGTCGAACTGAGAGGTATTGAGAATGTTGATCTCGAGGACGACAAGGAGATTATCTCTGTGCATGGCGACGAGACCAAGCAAAAGCTAGAAGCTCCCTTGAACCCGCTGGCCGGTGTTTCAAGGCAGGAGCTACTAGATCAGGTTGCGCGGTTCTCGCGCAAGTATGGGCTCGAGGATATCGAAGGGTTGCTCGAGAAAGGTGCCCTGGTTGCGCAGGACCCACACAACTATGAAGACCTCCCTGAACTAGATCCCAGTGAGATACAAGCTCTTAATTTCGAGAAGGAGCACAAGTGGAGGCAACCCCTCCAACTGTACCTAACGGTAGTTTTGTGTTCGCTGGGCGCGTGCGTACAAGGGTGGGATCAAACAGGTTCCAGCGGTGCCAACCTTAGCTTCCCCAAGGAGTTTGGTATCCCGATTACTGATCCCACCATAAAGGACTACCAAAAAAACAACTGGATTGTAGGTATCGTCAACTCGGCACCGTATATGGGTGCTTTTGCATTTTCTTGCTGGTTGACTGACCCTGTTAATAACTTGATTGGTCGCCGAGGAACAATCTTTGTGGCTGCTCTAATTTGTATTGCCGCGCCTATTCTGTCGGCATTCACCCATTCTTGGTGGCAGTTGTTTTTGTGCAGAATATTTCTTGGGTTCGGCGTCGGATTTAAGGAGACGTCAGCCCCGGTCCTAGCGGCCGAAAATGCCCCAGCCCCTATTCGTGGTGCACTCGTCATGTCGTGGCAGATGTGGACTGCATTCGGAATCTTTCTCGGTTATGCTGCGAACCTGGTTGTCTATAAGGTGGGTCCGATCGCCTGGCGCCTGCAGCTTGCCTCTGCGTTCATCCCAGCAGTGCCGCTTGCCCTTCTTGTATATCTCGTGCCCGAATCACCACGATGGTACATTAAACGAGGTAAGATTAGAAAGGCCTGGAATTCGTTGTTGAGGCTCCGCAAATCTGAAATTCAAGCTGCGCGTGACCTCTTCTACATCAACACGCAGGTCGAAATTGAACGTGCTGAGATTGGCAATTCATCATTCTTTACGAGAGTCGGTGAACTGTTTTACAAGAACCGACTTCGCCAGGCCGCACTGGCATGTTTTGCTGTCATGATGGGCCACCAGATGTGCGGCATCAACATCATTGCCTTTTTCTCGTCCTCGATTTTTGCAGAAGTCAATCCTGGCCATACCGCACAGGCCATGTGGGCATCTTTCGGCTTTGGACTTGTCAACTTCGTATTTGCCATTCCAGCGTTTTTCACAATCGATACCTTTGGTCGCCGGTCACTTCTCTTGTTCACATTCCCCCAGATGTTCTGGACGCTTCTTGCAGCCGGTCTTAGCTACCTGGCGTCGAACCCTCGGGTCAAGCTGCCTCTTGTATCCCTGTTTATCTACCTGTTCACCGCATTTTATTCCCCGGGTGCCGGCCCCGTTCCTTTTGTGTACTGTGCCGAGGTGTTCCCACTGAGCCATCGTGAAATTGGAATGGCCTACTCGGTCATTATTAACAACTTCTTTGCCACAGTGCTGTCGCTTACTTTCTTTAGGATGAAGGTTGCAATGACCGTGACGGGCGCGTTTGGGTTCTACGCTGGGCTCAATCTTTTGGCGTTGTCGTGGATCTTTCTATGGGTACCAGAAACAAAACAGAAGACGCTGGAAGAACTGGACCAAGTTTTCTCTATTCCTACTTCGGAATTTATGCGTCTGCAGATCCACGATCTTCTAGGCCGGCTGCATTGTGGCAGAAGGCGGGAGTCGCGTCAATTGACAGCGGTTTACGAGCACGAGAAAGTATGAGTATGTACACTATCACGTAAAGTATGAGTATGACACTATCACGTATAGTATATATTGATGATAAAGGCTAGATGTTAGTGCAGTGCTCTCGGGAGGGAGGGCAATCTTTGTAATCTGAGATAGCGAGATTGTCGGAATCGGCACAGCTTTGTCATTCCGCGCTGCAGCCGCACCATCATATATAATCCGGTACAAGGGCTTTCCCTCGGCTACTAGATGGTGTTTTTTCCAACAGCAAGTCAGCTGAGCGCTTCGCTCGACCCCCACGGGAGCCGCTATTGGGTTCGTTCTTCTGCGGTAGACCGCATAGAGAAAGCTGTCGAAAAAGAAATAGACCGCATCAAGCCTAAGAGTCCTATCCCCCTGTTCAGTACTGAGTACTACAAATACTGCGCACTAGGTGGGTTACTAGCATGCGGAATCACCCACGCAATCGTCACGCCGATTGACCTCGCTAAGGTGCGTGAGCAAGTCGACCCAGCCAAGTACAAGAGTATTGCCAGCGCTTGGCGCCTCATCGTGCGCGCCGACGGTGTCAGGGGACTTTTCGCTGGTTTTGGAGCGACTTTTATTGGCTACTCACTTCAAGGATCAGCCAAGTACGGCTTCTACGAGGTGTTCAAGAGAAAGTTTGCCGACGCCGTCGGTGGAGACTTCGCCCACAAGTACAGGACGCCCATTTACCTTGCGGCTTCTGCCAGTGCAGAGGCCATTGCCGACGTTTTGCTTTGTCCATGGGAAGCAATCAAGGTCAGAGCTCAGACCACCGAACCGCCGTTCGCTAGAAACGTGGTCGGCCAGGTGACCAAGTTCATCGCCCAGGATGGTGTTCCGGCACTGTTCAAAGGTCTGGTTCCTCTATGGGCTCGTCAAGTGCCCTACACTATGGTTCAGTTTGCTACCTTTGAAAATATTGTCCAAGCGATCTACGCGTACCTTCCCAAGAAGAAAGAAGAATACTCCAAGGTTGGTCAGACCGGTGTTTCGTTCATTGGTGGGTATATAGCCGGTGTCTTCAGTGCAGTGGCGTCCCAGCCTGCAGATATCATGGTCTCTAAGATTAACTCGCACAAGCAGGAAGGAGAGGCACTGGGCGCGGCTGTTAGCCGCATCTACAAGCAGATCGGGTTTGCTGGTTTGTGGAATGGGCTGGGCCCGCGTATCTTCATGATCGGCACACTCACTGGCCTTCAGTTTTTCATTTACGACTCTTTCAAAGCTTTTGTCAACCTGCCGACCACGGGTAGTGCCGAGATCACTGTCAAGCGATCTTAAGTCTCAGCCCCTCAGCCGCGAATTTGTATTGCTACCGAAATTTAGGTTAGAGCATATAGTCTACACAGGGTCAAGATTGGTGAGAACCTTATTCGGAGTATTTTAACTATCTGTTGAGAGAAAAAGAAAACCTCAACACAACCCATGACTGTGAAAACTGAGTATAACAGGAGTTCCCCCGGTTACTTCTAGTTGGATCGAAAATAGATATTAAGAACAGTAGCCACTAAACCCACCTGACCTCTGCGTATGATAGCTGGTGTTCTAGAGCTGCGCTGTATATGACTTCCCGCAGCTACGATCCAATGAATTGGCACCGACCATGTATCAGGCTCTAGAAGAAAATTGCAGGAATAGCTTGAAGCGACATTACTATTTTATTGGCCCTAATTGCATTATCCTGTTACTTCGGTGCATGTGCGTGGAAGCTGCACTGCACCTACCGTAATTAATATCTACACTAGCCTTTGTCTCCTTTCAGGAACGTCGTTCCGCTTGTGTGGAATAAGCCAAGATTTCTCATGAGTAAACTTGAAATAAGCACGCATGAATTAGCTCGAGCGAGATTGTGTGGGTCCGAGAGCATGAGTACCAACGCTTTCCAAAAATGCCAGTCTGGCAAGGTGCTATATCGTGAGTATCATGACACCAACCAGTCTTGTCATTACAAATGGGCGTATTGTGGCGTAACACTGATTCATGGCACTTGATGGCATCTGCACCCTCATGGTCTCGGCAGCGCCAAGATTTAGGCTAGTGTTGTTGTTGGCAGTCAGTCTTGTCTACCAAGAGCACAGAAGTGGATACATGGGAACACCCTGACTCTCCATGTGGAAAGCTCCTGTATGGTGATACTGCTCGCAAAAGTAATACACGTAGGGGGCTGTTGCTTCTCGTTTAACATCTAATCCTAAATTACAATCTTACGTGAACGTCTATCACGTGGCACGTTACAGAAAGTGGTAAATAATGTGGAAAAGTTAATAGCAGTCCAGAATTATTCAAATGTGTGCCATCACTAGTATTTGGACTCGTAATCGATTCCGCCTGAAAGTTCCTAACCCAGACTATTTCAGCTGCAGCTTTCGTTTTCCTTCTACATAATCCCTCGAAAGATAGACAAACGTCATTGACACGGACTGGCGCACTACCTAAGGGATTACTCCCTTGCCATAGCATGGAAGTTGGCTGTGCTAAGTTGTCAGCTACAACTGGCGCTTCAAAGTGTAGATTGTACGCGCGATCCTGCAGCTCTGCATTGCATGCTTAAATTAAATGTTATCATCGGAAGGGCGGGGAAGCTTGTCGATAAACCTCAGCTAGGTCACTCATTGTACATCTGTCAATGTTATGGGATGTCTCCTTCATGGAGAACGAAATTTATAGAACAAGCTCACATTGATAAGTGGTGCGTCGCTTGGCGATCTTATACCAAGACTGCATGATGCGAGATTATTTGCATGATGGCATGAGCAGTGTTTACAAATGCAGCATCTAACGCCAGTTAAAGAAATAAGATTAGCGCAGTCATCTCGATTTAAACTCAGCAACGCCACCGTGGCGTCAATGCATTCGTACTTCGGCCACTGTCGATCCCGGCTGGACTCTCTCATATTATTCGAGGCAGCTTGCCTCGGAATCATTCCAAGAGTCTCTCAAAGACTGTCCGAGAAAGAGAGGGGAGAAATTACCAGCGGAGACATTTACATTTGGGACGAGTATGAGACGGGGATCAAACGATGGACCGATGGCAAGTGTTGGTCTACATCACGATTGTCTGGCCCGTTTCTCACCTACTGTGAACTGGTGTCGACGCCAGCCTCCAATGATGGCGCGAGGCCCTCCCGTTTGTGCAAACAAACCACTAGTGTAACTTTATCCGAAAACTCAAAATTACACTTAATAGCCTACTACAACCAAGAGGACGTTCAACTGGGCAGGCTGTTGCAGCCAAGCATGGACCCCAGACTACAGGAAATTGCGGTAATAGTGAACAGAAAGGCGCTGATCAATGAGCCATCGAGGGTCTCGCCGCCAGACACGAAGAACCGCAATCCCACGTCATTCAACCGCTCTAGAAGCATAACGATCAACACCCTTCCGACAATTTCAGATACGCTACATATGGCAGATGATTGTACTATCGATGGTATGTGGGATGCCCCACTGTTGACTCGGTACGAGGGGGTCGCGATCGACGCAGCTCATGAAGGGTACTATCAGGTTGGGAAGCGTATAGGCGATAAGCCTAACCACGATCTTCCCAGGGCCACGAGTGAGCCTCCTAGTTTCCTTGTGCCCCGAACTGTCCCGACTTCCTCCGCTGGGTTCCACGAAGACCGGAGACAGCTTGCGCTGCTTGACAAGACCCTTTTTGCGCAATAGGCAGTGGGTCTAATTCTGCGGCCATCACACCGTGTTTTCTAGGACCCTAGGATCTTTTGGTACTTGTTTTTATTTATTATTTCTTTATTGCGTCGATCAAGGAGGCCAGAAATATTGCTTCAACTCCGAGATGCACTACTTGACATACCATTTCATATTGGAACTGAAGAGTAGACCGCCATTAAATTATTGAGAGAGGCTAAAAGGCACAAAAAGTTAGGGGCCCCATCTGAAACGGCCGTCACGTACCCTAACTGATTGCTGCTTTAAGATTAATCATCGCTTGTCGCGGCTTTCTAACAATCGTTCGTCGGAACAAACTGCGACAACACTTACCATTTTGAGAGAGTAGTTAAATTGTACAGCTACCCCACTAGAACCTTAGAATTCCTTGCTAATCCTGGTCTGCGCAAAGGATACTTTTCTTTACTTCTGTTCAACTGACTTAGCCCCCCCTTGGCTTAAATTGCCTCGCGTGACACGCAACCCTTACGGCCCCTGGCCTTACTCACTGGCACTCGGAGAAACTCAATTAGCGTGAAAAATGGCCGACACCCCGCGGGAAGTGCAGTACCAGAGTAAAAACTATAGGCAACCACTCGGCCGGACCCACAGCGCCGACGAACTAGTGGCTCAGATGAGCCACCTTAACACAGGCGCCGAGCCCTTGACCCCCCCTTATAGCCAGTCTGGGCAGCAAAGCATTATGTTTCCGAACATAAAAACTGCTCCTGTCTCGGCAGATATGGTGGGTGGCAATGTTCAGTCGTCGGCGCCCTATTATAAGCGATTCGGCCATTTTCGGAGTAACTCGTACTCGCCGAACCATTCGTCGAATTCTTCGCTGTCACTATCGCTCGACTCGCCGATGCCTCTTCAGAAGCCTCTTGTAACGACGCCGGGCTCCATGTCCATCACACCTACACCCAGGCCACGGGCACTCTCCCACGGAGTGTTTGAGATAGTGGACGACTGGCAGCTGCCACGTTTATCGACTGATCTACAGCATTTCCAGGCAAGCCACTCTCGCCAGGGAAGCACTCTCTTATCTTCCCCATTTAGCGTCAAAGGAGGGGCAGGGGGCCAGGCGTACGGCAGCGCGAAGACCTCCCCCCAAAACCCCTCACTCACAGACTCTCGACAACGCCGACCCTCGATGACGCGCTTTCCGTCTGGATTTTTCGACGATCAGCCGAGCCCAGTCGGAAGCATTGAGCTGCCGTCTGGTTTTGTAATGCCCTCTGCGAACACGCCGCCAAGTACCGGTTCCATACGATCCAGTCGGCAGTCTCAGTCGCTGGATGGTCCAAAGCTCGGTGGTGTGGTGGATGCTGAATTGCCCAATCTCAGCCCGGGTGAAATATTGGCAATGTGCAGGGATCAGCGCGGTTGCAGATCACTTCAGCGTTGGCTCCAGGAGCAGAACCAGCAGGTAGTACATGGTATTTTTGAAGCCACCCATTTGCAATTTTCGAGTCTCATGATGGACCCCTTTGGAAACTACTTTTGCCAAAAGCTTGTCGAACACTGTAATGAAACTGACTTGACTGTCATTATGCAAACGGTCCAGCCATCCATGCTGGACATTGCGCTAAATCAGCATGGCACTCGGGCGCTACAGAGATTGATAGAGGTATTACACGCCCGTGAACAGGTTGAGATCTTATGCGACGCCCTTCGATTCCATGTCGTTAGATTGATACGTGATATTAACGGTAACCACGTTGTACAAAAATGCTTGGTGGTGCTCGATGATGGCGGAAACCAGTTTATCTATGACTCAATTCACGCCAATATTGTTGAAGTGGGCACTCATAGACATGGTTGCTGTGTGCTTCAGCGCTGTATAGATCACGCGGGCCCTACGAACCGGCACCAGCTCGTCCTAGACATTATCGATCACGCTTTGGATCTCGTGAGTGATCCTTTTGGGAATTACGTGTGCCAGTACGTATTGGGACTGCAGCGACCTGAGTACATTGCAAGCTTTGTGAGCCGTATTCTCCCCGCTGTTTCGACGCTGTCGATCCAGAAGTTTTCCTCAAATGTTATCGAAAAATGTTTAAGGTTAGCGCCTGAGATAGATCAGCAGAAGCTGGTAGGCGCGCTTTTAAACAAACGTGTTCTGCACCAGCTTCTCCTGGACTCGTACGGAAATTACGTTGTCCAGACGGCATTGGATGCATCTAAGGGAAAGCACTTTCACGGGCCTCTGGCGTCGTTAGTGCAGGTGGAGCTCAGCACTACACGCACGCCATATGGGCGTCGTATTATGTCCAAGTTGAAATCCAAATGATAGGATCCAAGTATATTTATATATAACTTTCTTTACGATTAAAAATTCTAGGCTTTTGATTGCGGGCCCCACTCGGCTCTGGGATTCTGCGGGTACAGTGCGAGCTTAGATTTGCGAAGATTCTCTATCTCGTCGAGCCTCGGGTCGTGAGCAAAAGATATATCGTGCACTCTCTTACCTTCCAAAATCTTGGCCCCAGGAGAATTCTTCATGTCCTTTTTAGCCTTGTTTTCCTCTGCCCACGCCCTCATAATGTCCCAGAGGAAGGAATACGGCGCGTTTGTCTTGATGCAGCCAGCCTTGGCATGAGTTAAAGAGGCCCCATAGCCTCCATTTAAAATTGCCGCCACAAACGTTTTGATAGGCGGTGCCGGGCACCTGACTTTTGAGGCCATATTAGCGGGAGACACATAAAACGGTGTCTCTAATTCCTGGGCGGCCAGAGTCAACATGCCGCGAATCCGCGGTATTGTCCCGTAAGTGTCATCGGATAAACCGGATTCCACTTGAAGCATCTGTTCAATAAAGGTTTTGGAATGCAGGGGACCAGACCACATCGGCCCGGCTATATGAAACGGGTTCTGACAGAACTCGCAGTGGGTGCCAACGACAGGACCCTTAGCGTAGCCAAATTTGAACGAGTTTTTATTCTCACTGACTTTTCCCAAGGGCTGCAGGTGGGTCGATTGGCAACCTGTGCAATTGTATACAATCATAGATTTTCCCAGGTTTTGCTTGACCGAAATGGGAGAGTTTTTGACTCGGATAACACACCGAACGTAATAGTCGATCGAAAGACTCAGGAGCGGCTCAATCGATTTGCCGTATCTAGCTGCACATGTGGCGACAGTGTTGAGTAAAAGTCGCAGTGCAGACTCGTGGGTTGCATCATTACGAACCGTCGTGCCCCCATAAAGGCTGAAACATTTTTCTGGGTATCCGTTACCAGCAAGGACTGCGAGATCTGTACACGTAACGAGAAGTATACCGTTGTCTGCAATGGCTTGGATGGCCGAGTCAAGAAAGGGTGCAGCTGTACCATAGGGATCAAGATCCACTACATGCGCGGGTTTCTTTTTGTGATTCCGAAGGACTTGGTTGGCATCACCCTCGGTGACCTGGACAATTTCGCTCGTCCCATTATGCTCCACGTTTCGGCGGATTGCGGCAGCTGCATCCGGCGACAGATCGTTAGCTATAATGGTCTTGACGCGAGGAATTTCCTTCGCGTACCGAACCGACCGTAAACCCGAGGCCGCAAGACCTTCGATGATCCGTATAAAAGGCTGCGAGCCTTCCTCATCTCTCTTCCGTTTCCTTGTGGTCGAATCGAGCTCTGCCCATGCCCGAATAGCGCACACACTCAAGTCCCGATTGAATTGCTGGATAGGATTATAAAACACCTTTTCTGACTTTGGATAGAGTATCGTGGCCAGGCCCTCGGTCACTTCATTAAATTCGACCGAACTCATTCTTCTCACCACTTGGCCAACGCCCTTGATCCCTGAAATTTGTCTGTTCAGTGACATAATCTCCATGGAGTCTCCAGATTCTTGGGACGCTATGAGTGTGGACACTGGTCGGGGGATTGACGAGAGCCCGCTAAACGTGGAGGCCGAGCTCTCTACTCCCGAAGAGAGTAGTAGTGAGTTTGACTCAGACCTCGGGGTATCGGATGCTCAGCGCCATTGGGACGAAAGCCTGCAGCAGCTTGAACACGCGCTTTTCCTGGTGCTGTGCCCGGTAATCGGACGGGTAATAGGCCGGCGAGTTGCCCAAAACATTTGGATCAAGTACGTAACGTTGCGGTGGGACGCTTGCGCAGCATCCAATGCCAATGCGTCCTTCGTCCCCGGTCTCACAGAGCGGACAGGGTCGTACCCAAAGCATTACCTGAACCATTAGCGCAAAATTCATGACGTAGAAATGAGGCGTGTTGGGTGGGCCTGGTCTGTGCTCTAGTTACCCCGGTTGCGTGTAACTTGTCACTGGTGGCCCAGATCTGTGGCCGAACACACCAGCAGAAGACCACTTGCGAGACACGCAAAACCTCATTGTCTCCAGAAGACGTCACATATATTTCAAGGCGACATCAGCCAACCCGAACAGAGGTTTGGATCTCTACATATGCATATACACCATAACAAAAGACCCCTCCAGTCTATTTTGTAAGCTTGGCTCTGCTGGTCATGACTGCCGTGGCGTTCGTCTGTCTGGGTAACATCTGTCGCTCGCCGATGGCCGAGGCAATATTCAAACACACTGTCAAAGGAGCCGGCCTCGAGAACGAGATCAAGGTCGATTCATTTGGCACGTCGGCTTTTCATATAGGCGAGAACCCAGACTCGCGCTCGAAAAAGACTTGCGAGAACCACGGCGTTCCGGTAAGCCACAAGGCGCAACAGATTTTCCCCCATCACTTTACTAAATTCGACTACATTATCGCCATGGATAGGGAGAACCTGGAGAATTTGAGAGATATGGCGCCAAAGAATAGCACAGCCAAGGTCCAACTTTTTGGTGATTTTCGCAGGTCCAAAGAGTTTGACCCGGTAGTTTCAGACCCTTATTACGGTGGCAACAAGGGGTTCGAGACTAATTTTGCTCAGGTCACAGACTTTAGCCGAGGACTGTTGGAAGAAATATGCTCCCAAAAGCAGACCATGTAGACTGTATAGATATACTGTATAGATATAGACACCTGATACACCTAATTCTGGGGGACCAGTTGTTTGGGCTGAATGCTGCAGTCATTTGATAACCGGTAAGCTATCTGAGCTTGCTAAAAATTAGGCTAGAACGTGGGACATCTAGACCTCGTCCTCTAGATACTTGTACTCAAATTTGAAGTTAGACTTCCGGCGTTGAAGCCATGAGCCTTCAAAGTCAAAGAACCTGTAAGTCCCCTGCTCGAACTCCGTGTTTATAACGGTAGGCTCCTCGTGACGTTGGAACCAGGTGAGGAAACGCTTGTGGAACCGCCAGCTCCGACTTTTGAGCTCCTTGGCAGCAAGATACTGTTGAAAGGTGCCCTGACGGTAGTAGAATATATAGAAAAGCGTATCAACATCCATCTTTGCGAAAATGGCGGGATCGTCCAGCGATAACAAGGCCTCAGAAGGGTAGCAGTCTGGCGTAGGAAAAGGTGACTCGGGATGATAATAGCGAGGCTGATCGGCTAGCACCGCGTCCGGCGTGTTCATGAAGGACGCTTCTAGCATAGCTGCGATGGCGGAGAACTGTTTACCCTCAGTAAGACGCTGCTTTGCCTTGTCAAAACTAGCGGCAAGGTCTTGAAGTTCCTCCGGCACAGCTGGTTTTGATGGCTGTCGAGCAACAGAGGCTGGTGCCGGACCAGTGGAGACTGCTGCAGCGGCTGGCATTTGTTCGCGTTCCGGCGTGGGCGCCTGCTTCGTGGAGGGCACCTCCGCTGCTGGGGTCCCTGTTCTAGGTGGCGGCAGCGGGGACAGGCCCGGCGGAATTCTTTTCTCGAAAGACGGCGACTGAGACTTTCCCTTGTGAGCATGGCTTGCTGGTACTGGTGAGGCAGACTTGGATGCGGTCCGCTCGCGGTCCTTCTCCTTCTCCTTCTCCTTCACCTTCTCGCGCTCCTCGCGCTCTTTCTCTTTTTCTCGGAGCGCGGCCTCTTTAGCCGCCTCCTTGCTGAGGTCTTGGGCCAAATCCTCCAACGAGTAGGTGTCGTCGCGGACTATGGTCTCAACGATCTCCTCATCGTCGCCTTCTTCGATCAGGTTGAGGTCATCGTAGATAGCCTCGTCCTCGGCAAAGTCAAGCTCCTGGTTCGACTCGACATAGTAGAGGATGTCATCTTGAAGCTCGTCCACGGATTCGGGCGCGAGCGTGTCGTTGTCGATCATACGCATCATGATCTCCATCTTTTCCATGTGCCACTTGTGGCGTTCCAGTAAGTGTTCGATCTCACCTATCCGTTCCTGCTTGTCGTTGTCTTTTTTCCCCTTCTTCATCGAGCCCTGCAGGGTCTCCTGCTCGGCCTCGAGCGTCTCAGTCTGCTGCTCGAGCTGGTCGATCTGGGTCTGCAAAAACTCCGTGGTCTCGCGCTTCTCCTTCTCATGGGGGTCGGACTTGTTGCTGCTGAGTCCCTCGCGCGAGTACGCCTTGGTTTTGATCTCTCGCTCGACAACCTTGAAGCGCTCCATCTCGGTCTCAATTAGTCGGCGCTGTTCCAGCAGCTGTTTCTTGTCCCGCACTTCGTTACCGCCAATCCACGTCTTGATCTGGTCCCGCAGCTTCTGCAGCTTCTTGAGCTCGCGCTTGAGATCCTGCTCGAGCTTCTCTTTCTGGGACTGGTTGGTCGACTGCTGCAGCTTCTCATAGATGCTGTCAAACAATGTCACGCCCTCCCCCACGCGCTTGAACACGCGGTCCATCTCTTGCTGGAGCTTGCGCGCTGACATCCTGGCTCGGTTGCCGCTCAAGCAGTGAGTTTCCCGGCCAGCCACAACGCTCGTTGGCTCCACGTCACGTGCCGGTCAGATGCTACTTGGTGCTCCTCTACCGAGCTTGGCGAAGCGGCGGCTGGAGAGGCACAGGCAGATTATTCCGAGGCGGTCGAGTCAGGGGTCCAAGCCAGAGGCCAAGCTAGAGGCCAAGCTAGTGGTCAAGCCATAAAACACAGCTTTGCTCGCGTCTTAAGATTAACTGTGGTCGGTAGCGTGCTTTGTGGGATCTTCAGCCGACAAATTCGCGATACATCCTACTCATACTACGGGACGTCCTCAGTAGTCGCCTGTTTATGGCAGAATGGCCTATGGCCCCGGTTTTCGCATCTGACTCTGCTGCAGCTGATATCCCAACCCTCGACCTGAGATGACTCTTTCACACTGCGTTTCTAGCGACATGCGGGACTCAACGCAGCTCGAAAACTGGGCACATCGGCTCCAGGATGTCACATTGAATGTTCTGCCGTTCGACTATGTGGTTTTGTCCGAGGCGCGCTCTGTTTCATCTAGCGTGACCGTGAACCTTCCTACCAGCGCGGTCGAGAATGCGCGGACCCTTGAAAAAAAGCACGCAGTGCCCGCGAACTATATCGTTACAGCAGTGTACATGGCACTGGTTGCACGCCTGACTGGCGATGAGGAGATTGTGGTCGGCTCACTAACGGCCAAGGGGAGCCATTTGGTGGTCAGAGTCACCGTCACTGCGGAGACAACCATCGAGGCTATCGTCAGCGCCATCAAGGAGACAGCCGAGTTTGCGGATCAAAATCCGGTGCTGCATTCAGCTCTCACAGAGCATCTGCAGAACGAGGTGTTCCGCACGCTCTGCTATGTCGAGAGTCCCGGCTCGGAGACCGTGAGCACCAAGGATCTAGCGGTGATATTCTCTCCTTTGCTCGAGAAGGTCACCGTTGTCTACAACTCGCTTCTATATAAAGAGGCAAGGATTTTGTTTATGGTGGATCAGCTTGTAAGTTTGCTCAGCAGCGTCACGGCGACCCCTCAAACTCCGCTGGCCAAGCTGTCACTGTTAACGCCCAAGCAAACCGGAATACTTCCAGACCCTACCGCCGATCTGGACTGGTGCAACTACCGGGGCGCGATCCAAGATATTTTTGCCGCAAACGCAAGCAGATTCCCCTCTCGGACTTGCGTTACCGAGACGGCTGATCCACTAGTGGCCAGCTCCAAGTCACGCTCTTTTTCCTATGAACAAATCAACGATGCAAGCAACGTAGTAGCACATTACCTCGTAAACAAAGGCATTGAGGTCGATGACGTTGTCATGATCTACGCGTACAGAGGTGTTGATCTAGTCATTGCCATCATGGGGGTTCTCAAAGCTGGTGCGACCTTCTCGGTTATAGACCCCGCGTACCCCCCTGCGCGCCAAAATATTTATCTGAGCGTTGCCAGACCTCGTGGCCTCATTGTGCTGGAAAAGGCTGGAACCTTATCGCATGAAGTACAGGAATATATTGACAAAAATCTGCATCTCAAGGCAGATCTGCGTGGCCTGTGTCTGCAAGATGATGGTGATCTGTCGTGTACAGGAAACGTCCTTGCTCCTTTCGCTAGTCGCAAATCCGAGAGCCCGGGAGTTGTTGTTGGGCCAGACAGTCATCCCACCCTGAGCTTCACTAGTGGTAGTGAGGGTATTCCTAAAGGTGTGCGCGGCCGACACTTCAGCCTTGCATACTACTTTCCGTGGATGGCAAAGACGTTTGGTCTGTCGGAGGTAGACAGATTCACCATGCTGTCGGGCATCGCTCATGACCCAATCCAGCGAGATATTTTTACCCCTCTCTTTCTTGGTGCCCAGCTTTACATTCCTTGTGCAGATGACATTGGAACGCCCGGACGATTAGCTGAATGGATGGCGCAAAACCAGGTGTCTGTGACGCATCTTACACCAGCAATGGGTCAACTACTATCTGCGCAAGCTTCTGCAGACATCAGGTCGTTGAAGAACGCCTTCTTTGTTGGCGATATCCTAACCAAGCGCGACTGTTTGAAGCTTCAAGCTCTCGCCAAAAATACTGCTATCATCAACATGTACGGAACAACAGAGACGCAGAGAGCCGTCTCATATTTCCGCGTTCCTCCCGTGTCCTCTGATGCTCAGTTCTTGGCTTCCCAGAAGGACATAATTCCTGCTGGAAAGGGTATGCTCAACGTGCAGATGCTTGTTGTTAATCGCAATAACAAAGAACAAATCTGTGGTGTCGGAGAAGTAGGTGAGATTTATGTGCGGGCTGGTGGGCTCTCTGATGGGTACCTAGACCTTCCAGACATGACAACCCAGAAATTTCTGGAAAGCTGGTTCATGAAACCTTGTGAATGGAAAGATACGGCACAGGCCACTGGGGCACCCTGGCTGCAGTACTGGAAAGGGCCTAGAGATCGAATGTACAGGACTGGCGATCTCGGGCGCTATCTTCCGGACGGCAATACCGAGTGTAGTGGGCGTGCGGATGACCAAGTGAAGATCAGAGGTTTCCGTATCGAGCTTGGGGAAATCAACACTCACATTTCGCGCCATCCCAGAGTGCGAGAAAATGTAACCCTAGTGAGGAGGGATAAAGATGAAGAGCCCGTGCTTGTATCATACATTGTACCCGAAGAAGACTTCACTTCTGGCCCTGCTCTCGACAAAGACGCAGAACAAGACCACCTTGTGTCCGGTTTGGTTCGATTTCACGATCTTGTTAAAGAGTTGAAATCGTATCTAAAGAGTAAGCTCCCGACCTATGCAGTTCCTACTGTTATTGTCCCGCTGACGAAACTTCCTCTCAATCCAAACGGAAAAATTGACAAACCTCGACTCCCTTTCCCGGATTCTGCTCAGCTTGAGCTGGTAGGCCGCCATGTCAAACCTCAAATTTCAGAAGAGGATTGGACACTCGATGAGACGCAGGTGCGTGACTTATGGTTACAGATTTTGCCTCGGGCACCACCACAGATAGAGCCCACCGACAGCTTCTTTGACTTAGGTGGACACTCCATTCTGGCCACTAAAATGATTTTTGAGGCTCGCAAATCATTTGGTTTGCCTGAGCTACCACTGGGGACTATATTTAGCGAACCAACAATCAGGGGATTCGCCAAGGCTGTGACCGACCTAAAAAAAGGCAGCGGAGTTGCACTTTTTGATGGCAATCAGGAAACGAAGAAGGAGGAAGAACCTTACGGAGAAGATGCGGACAAGCTTGCAGGGACGCTCCCTAAATACCTGACCCCAAAGGAACCCCTTTCAAGTACGAAGCCGTTGGTAGGCTTCGTCACCGGTGTTACCGGATTCTTAGGCTCGTTCATTTTACGTGACTTGCTTGAAAGGTCTCAGGACATTAAGCTTTTTGCACACGTACGTGCTAAAGATCCTGAGAGTGGTTTGCAAAGGATTAAAACCACTGCGCTTGCATACGGGACCTGGAAAAATGCTTATGCTTCTAGAATAGAGGTTATTGTTGGAAACCTGGAAGACAAACATTTTGGGACTACTGCTGACAAGTGGAACCAACTCACTTCTGAGATTGATTTCATTATCCACAATGGCGCGCTAGTTCACTGGGTTTACCCGTACAGTACGCTAAGGGGACCGAATGTCATTGCAACTATAAATGTAATGTCACTTTGTGCTCAGGGCAGACCAAAATATTTTACCTTTGTCTCATCGACCTCTGTTCTGGACACTGATCATTACACGGAGCTAAGTGACAAACTGATAGAGCACGGCAGAGAAGGCGTTCCTGAGACAGATGATCTCGAAGGCTCTCGCACCGGCCTTGGTTCTGGCTATGGGCAGAGCAAGTGGGTCTCTGAAAAAGTTATAAGAATAGCGGGTGAAAATCACGGGCTCTGTGGCACAATTGTGCGCCCAGGCTATATCACCGGAGACTCAACAAATGGTGTTTCGAATACAGATGACTTCCTTTTGCGGATGATAAAAGGTTGTGTCGAACTCGGACTATATCCCAACATCTCAAATACCGTGAACTTGGTGCCTGTTGACCATGTTGCTCGGGTTACTGTAGCCGCGACTCTCCATGCGCCACAAAAAGGCATCTCAGTGGTCCAGGTTACGTCTCAGCCACGCATACTCTTCAAGCAATTTTTGGGTGCACTTGCTCAGTACGGCTACGACGTGAATCAGACAGAATATCTCGAGTGGCGTAAAGCGTTGGAGAATTACGTTGTAGATACAGGAGATAGTGCTTTGTTCCCCCTTTTGCACTTTGTTCTCGATGATCTACCGCAAAACACAAGGGCCCCTGAGCTTGATGATACGAATGCGCGCATTGCACTGACATCAGACATCAAGTCTACTGGCAAGGATGTGAGCGACGGTATGGCTGTTGATAAGGTTCTTCTAGGTCGCTACCTCGCTTTCCTGGTAGCCTGCGGGTTTCTGCCCGCACCAAATAGCAAAGACAAGTTACCGAAGGCAACAGTGACTGAGCATGTTCTAAAACACTTTTCCCAAGCAGGTGGCAGGGCACGCTAGAAATAAGCTTTGTAAAGTTAAATGTTTTGACAATAGTGTGCAACAACGCGAGCTTGAAGGCCCAACAACAGCACAGCTGTCGTTCCAATGCTACCCTCTGGAGCCCAGTTTTCTCAATGTTGAACCCTAATTCATACTCCCTTTGAGTGTATACAGCCAGCGCATGCCTCCAATCAGCTGATGCGTAAAGCTTGCAGATTGCTCAATAGATCGCGGAATTCGCTGAACCAGTGTCTAGCGATTTGAAGGTCCGTCATGCCAATCATCGACTCTGTGCTTAACAGGTATAGGTTTTATTCCTATAATCCTGCACGTTCTGGTTGAGCTAACTGGCATAGTCTGTCTATCCTTTGCTCGCGTGATTTGGCTGTGCGTCGGTGAATGAGGATTTCAAAAATTGAGGTCGAGTTGGCGCATGAAATTGAGACGTTGACAAGATATGGTCACACTCTACTGTGTCACAAAACGCACATCTGGAACACACGATTCAGCATTGTCCGTGACTCGCTTTTTCTGTCCTGCAAAGCATTAGCGTGGGTTGAACAGTATTCCGTGGGCACATAGCAGGAATGTGGCAGCTCATTTATATTATTGTAACTGTAGTTTAAAGATCATAACGTGATGAGAATTTAAAAAATATCGCTCTTGACCTTCAGATCTCCCTCAACGGCATCGTTAAAATGCGTATGGCCGTTTTCCAATTGACCGGCATCTCCAGTAGTGCATGAGATGCTCTGTCGCAGTCGTTGGAAGAGTATTTGGACACATATGCTGGATTCGTTCCAGTGTGGTAACTATACTCCGCCACTCTGCGCCATCTTTGGACCTGTCACATGCGGACTGTGTTATGCAAGCAACGACGTTTTGGGTACCACGCGACAAAACCTGTCTTCTTCTGCCACCACCCGCACGGCAAAAACAACATATGAAATCACACACAGCAGAAACGTTCACGCGTTTAAATTATTCGCCATTCAGTCGCCATCCCCCTGAGATGTTGGGATTCAATCGGTCTCGACGGGCGTCCAAATAGGCAAGTGGACCACGCCAAATACGGTAGGTGCTCCCTGCGGGCGGCGATTATAAAAATGATTGCTCTCAGCCAAACTCTCACCATCCCCAGTCCATATGATCAACCCCGTTGAACTTGTGTCGACCACCGCACCCCGTGCCAACCCCGCTCTCACCCCCACCACCCTCTCCA
>JAJMGW010000027.1:0-101363 GCA_030582755.1 Wickerhamiella galacta | reverse complement strand
GAGCAACTCCTATCAGACCCGCGCAGTGAGGACTTCAAAGAAAAGCTGCTAGCCCTCCAAGCGGACCAGGATATTCTCAGGTACGAGCATGAACACAGCCGCTTGCTGGATCAATGCAGCGACCTCTCGGTTGATGCAAGAGGCTACCATGAGTACATTATCGGGACCCACCACTTCATCCGCAGGCGGTCGTACCAGAAGAAGATCGACCTCGACAACTGCTGGATTGTTCCACCTGAGGAGCTAACTCAGAGACGGCCCTATGAAGAGGAGTTGGTTGTGGCAATTAGGAGCTCCCCCGTGCGAGCCATGCCACCGATCCATACTCGCGATTCGAGTGCTGACCCCAGCACACAGAGTGAAGGAGGCTTATTATGAAGCGAGCATGGAACAGCAAAAGTGACCTGCTAACCTAGTGGTAACGTTGGAGGCTAGGATTATGAGTCGGCACGACCGCTCTCTTGTTAGGTACCGACCTGGCGATGGTACAAGAAGAAGATTGACCTTGACGAGTGTTGGATTGTTGCACCTGCGGAGCTATCTCAGAGACGGCCCTGTGAGGACGATGTGGTTATGACAATTAGGAGCTCGCCCGTGCGAATCATGCCACCGATGGATAGTCGCGATCGAGTGCTGACCGCACAGAGTGAAGGAGGCTTATTGTCAAGCGAGCTTGCTAACCTAGTGGTAACGTTGGAGGCGAGAATTATGAGTCGGCACGGCCGCTCTGTTGACAGGTACCAACGTGGCGCGTGGTACTACAGATGTGGGAGGCTCTCCTGAGAGTACAAGGGATACTATCCCTGGCGTGTTTGCAGTGCTGGGCACTGCAGCCGGTGAGGACACCGAGTCCTCAAGTCGCTTCGCACCTGGCCCGGCCAGGTGGAAGGTCTCTCTAGGGACCATTTGCGGCTTTGCAGATAGGCGAAGCGGAGTTCAAGCCACGAGAGCTGGCACGCTGCCCCTGCACCCGGTGAGGATACATGATCCTAGACTCGCTTCACGTCTGGTTGTACTATGCATCTAGGGTGCTTGCGGTAGTGCACTCTCCGGCCATATTCTTGCCAAAGCCGAGCCGCTGTGGTTGAGCTGGCGATCTGCTTCCACGATCTCTGTACATGGACCCAGTGACTGCCGTTGGAGGTAATTCGAGTACGGTCTAATGAAGCTGAGCCCTAGTTCCAGATCTGCTTCCGACCCGCATCGCGTTCTGTCTAGTTCTTCGTCTGCTTCATCCGCGTCGCATTGTCGGCTTCATCGAGATACTATGCGTCTAGGTTGGCCTGCAACTGAGCACTGTCCGGTCCATGTTCTGGCCACCGCCGAGCCACTGTGGTTTGTAGTGACCTCAAGCTGGTCAATACTTGTCGGCGACCTGCTTCCACGATCTCTGTAGCTGAATTGCATTACACTCTGAATCCGAGTCCGAGTCCGCTTCCTCCTTGCATCGCGTTCCGAGTTCGAGTCCTGGTCCGCTTCATCCTCGCGGAGCAGTCAGCCCCTGTAGTGTAGCATTATGAGCCTCTCTGAGCCCTTCTCATATGAGATCAAGTTATAGTTAGTTATTATCCACGTTCATTATACCTTTCCCTTTGTCCCTATTATGCTAGAGCAGGTGTTAACGGAGAAGTGAATTTGTGGACAACGGGATGTCCGCCAGGACTCCAGACACTGGCACTTGAATTGGTGATAATAGCGGCCCAACTCTCTTCGAGGGCAAAAGGCGCAATCAATCAAGCACACTGCAGTTTTACTCTTCCCGGCGTCGGCAAATTCACACAGTGTAGGTCCCGGTTCAGAGAAGAGACCTTTCACAATAGCGGATAGTGTCTTTTCGACGCCGGGGGATGGTATGGTAGCAGTCGCACCCATTCCGGTCCCGACGCGTTCCAAGATATGAATAACTGGGGGCATTTTATCAGTTAGGGCGACGCCTATTTCGCATGTTTAGTGTGTCATTGCCAGAGAATGACATCCACAACGAACGACATCGTTTGTTTCGGTCCTCGGCCAGCAATTCAGAACCAGTTGGACATGATGGATGCCCAAACTGCGATGTGACCTTGTTCCTATGTTCTCGGTAGCCGCCTCCTGCGAATTATTTTTTGCGAGATGCGGAAAACGATGCTGATCTAACAGCCCTTTCGAGGATGTTATAAAGTGCTAAACAACAGCAACAAGGACAGCGAGCACCAGGCTCCACGTTGTAGTCAGAATCTCGGAGATGCACTTTGTTGTGACTCCCGAAGAAAAGTCCCAGCTGAGTGCTCCGTTACTCTTCTGATCCAGATTGATGAGTATCACCTACCTTTCCACCCGGTCTGACTGAAATGTTGCTGTCGTTTAGCAGTTTATAGCATCCTCCAAAGGGCTGTTAGATCAGCATCTTTTTCCGCACCTCTGCGGGAGGTTTCTTTCTGAACGGGAGCCTGTATTGTATATTTACCGGGGATCCGAAAACAGCGGGCAGCTGGACCGTCAGACCTCCAAACATGTGGCCAAGCTTAACCCGCCTTTTACTTTCATCGATAACAATAGGTACTAATTTCACAGCTGCCGCAACAACTCAGCAACAATGTTGGTACCGACTTTTTTGGAGCAGTCGTAGATCTGCAATAACTAATTTCACTGCTACAACTCTCAGCACACAATGTTTGCATTGATTCTTTTGGAGCAGTCATAGCCCCGCATCTTGAAATCGTGAGACAGCTCTTCGAGAGCAAACTGAACGCCGTGCGCAATTAATTGGCTAAGATTGTCAGGCAAAGCTGTTTCCGTTTCCCCGCTCCACGTGATACTGTCGATTCGCTCCTATTGTGAGCTAAAGAAATTGACGGTCCTTGCAGCGTTGCAGTGGACTTAGTCAAACGACGTGTCTGACACAGCTCTCGGAGTCTTCCGATGGATCGGTGATAAGCACTTGGAAGGGCGTTTTTCCGGTGCCAATACGGTATAACACACAATAGAAGACCCAGCCACAATTTTCACAGGCAGTGGGCCGCCTGGCGCACACGTGATCCGGAAAGAGCCGAAGACTACCGTTCATCGTATCGAGTAATCCTGCAGATATGGCAAAACAAGTATCCAAGACCGATTTCGAGCAGGCAGTTAGACAGTACGTAGAAGTGTCGGGCGCGCTGCTTGGTGCACAGGTGGTGTCGTTTAGCGATGAGTGGTTCGCTGCGGCCGACAACCTGATCAAGCCTACCCCGCCAATCGTGGAGGTGCGCTTCGTGCCTTCGGGCCGCTGGTACGATGGCTGGGAGACCCGCCGCCACAACACCGAGCCCAGCGACTGGGTCGTGATCAAGCTCGGTGTTGAGAGCGCGAAGCTCATTGGCTGCGAGGTCGACACCACCTTCTTCAGCGGTAACCATGCCCCCGCTATTTCAGTCGAGGCGACCACGGTGCCAGCTGGCGGCGACATCAACCTTGCCAAATGGGATGAGGTGATTCCTCAGCTTCCATGCGGGCCCTCGCAGCCCCACTTTTTCTTGCGCGACGAGCTAACAGCCAAGGGCCACTCCCATGTGCGCTTGCACATGTATCCCGATGGCGGCATCGCGCGCTTTCGACTATGGGGGAAGCCCAGTCCCAAGTTCCCTGAGGACAAGAACCAGGTCGTCGATATGGCGAGCATTGCCAACGGCGGGACCTGCGTGGCATGCTCAGACCAGCACTTTAGTTCGGCCGATAACCTGCTGCTTCCCGGCCGCGGCGTGGACATGAGCGACGGGTGGGAAACGTCGCGCTCGCGGACCCCCGGCCACGAGGACTGGGCTATCATCCAGCTTGGCGCGCCCACACTGGTCGACAGCGTGCTTGTCGATACGGCGTTCTTCTTTGGCAACTTCCCGCAGGCGGTGCGCATCGATGGCCTGCATGCCCCGACAGGCGAAGTCACCGCGACTTCGCCCGGCTGGAGGACCCTGCTGCCCAACACCAAAATGGAAGCCAACAAGGAGCATTTGTTCAACCATGCGGCTGTAAGCAACGTGGGTGAGCCGGTGACCCACGTTAAGGTGACTATGATCCCCGACGGCGGACTGAAGCGCGTGCGCGTGTTTGGCCGCCGCGCCTGAAAATACTTAGGACTATAAAATAAACAAATGGTACAGCACTGTGGCGTACGGCCTGCCGGAACGTGTTTTCCGCGCCGGTTGGGCTAGCATTCGCTTGAGATCAACAACTATCCAGCTCGAGCTGCTAAGGCTGACTCAAAACATGGAGGTTCCGCAAGCCGCCAAAGCGCTGGAGAAACTTGATAGTTTTGATGCAGATCTTCGCTTCATGGGACTCAGCGACCTCGCGGAAATACTGGCCTCGCCGCAATTCCACCAGGAGCGCTCTGCGCGCACGGTGCCTCAGATCCGCGACGGCGTCGTGGCCCGGATGTCCGACTCCATTGCAGAGGTCCAGGCGCAGGCCGTCAAGACCTTAGGTGCTCTTGTCCAATATCTGGACGAGAAGGAGCTACTGGGAGTTTTGAATAGTGTGTTGGCGCTGCAGAGTGTCGAAATTAGAGACCAGGCTGTGCGCACCGTTGTCGCACACATGCCTCAGGCCCCGTCAATTGTCCGCCATATTGTCGATAAGGTGCTGCAGTCGTCGACTTTAGCCAGCAAGGATATCTCTGTGGATAGCCTCAGTGTGTACCTAGAGCTGGTTTCCAGGTACGGCTATGCGTTCTCGCCAGAGCAAATATCGACGCTGCAGGACGGCTGCCAGCACCTGCTGGGCCTGCGCACCGGCATGGTCGCCAAGAAGGCGGCAGAAATCCTGGTGAACATGGTCCAGTACATGTCGGACGACCAATGGCGGACGCTTGCTGATTTTCTTGCTGCGGGACTCAATTGTCCCACCAACCCATCGCTCGTCGTGGTGTCGCTACTGCTCGTGGCAAACCTTTGTACAGCCGCACCGGATCGCCTGGAGACGCTTGACGGGGTATATCACGTTGTGGCCCCTTATGCTAAAGTCAAAGATGAAGAATCAATCGAGGTCACAGAGGCGGGTCTGACCACCATTGAGGGACTCGTTTCGCTTGGGCTCACAGATAAAGAGAGCGCACTGCAGATAACAGAACAGGCGATCAAATACAGGCCCAACGATGCCGGGGAGGACGACCGGGCAGACGGCGATGGATCTGACTTTGCCGACAGCGACCTCGAATTTTCGCAGGTGTCGGACTACGATGACGACCTGTCTTGGAAAATCAGGCGTTACGGTGCTCGGGTTGCAGCATCGGTAATGGGCGCGTTTCCCGACACCGTGGCCCAACTCGCCCCGCTGCTGTTACAGGCTTCGCAAAATGAACATGACGGCGCTGTGAAAAAGGAGTTTCTCAAGAGCCTTATTACTATTTCAACGACCCATGCTTCGGATCTCGTGCCCTTCTATAAACAGATTGCAGACCTTGCGGCTGCAAACATTACAATCCCTGAGTATCTCGACCTTTTAACAAATATCTGTGACGAGTGTGGACCTGGCAAATACACCGACGAGTCCTGCCAATTGGCGCTTGCCCGCACCCATTGCCAGAGACCCAAGCAACTGGATTTGGCACTGAAGTTTACCCTCAGCATTATCACTCATTCACAAGAGGTGGCCCAGCAGTCAGTACACTCTGCTATCGACGCCATTCTGCTGAGTGGTCTGCGCGATAATCTCTACACTATCCAGAGCACGGCTTTGAAAGCTGTCCAACTAATGAATGCCTCCAACATGTTGTCCCAGGTGTTGGACATCATTGAGACGTCCAAGAATGTTGCCCTGAAGGGGCAGGCACTTCGTGTAGCCGCAGCTCTCACGGTTGCTTCGGCGAACACAAGTAATCTCAGCGTAGTGGTTACCCAGCAGGTCGACGTGATTAAGAATGACACGGCCCTGCGGTTGCCTGCGCTTCAGGCCCTTACACAAATTGCCGAAAACGTCAGGCTCCCTGAACAATCCGCAGAACTAGCTATCTTACAGGTGACGGACCTCTTGAACCCCAGCTCTCGTATGGTCACATTGATGTGTTTGCATGCGCTCTGTTTACTCACGCCTATGGCTCCAGAGTCGAAGGGAATCGTGGCAGCCAGAGTGCTGGACTTGCAAAGTGACGTGCAGTTTTCTGAAGTCTTGTGTCAGGTTTTGTCCGCGACTCCTAGCGAACCTGGCGTTGAGGACTTTGCTTTTTCTCTGGCGAGCTCCTCAGAGGGACTTCCGAATGCTGGAACCAAGGCTGACTTGCCCCCAAAGAGAGGAGCGACCAAACCAGTCGTGCAGCTTTTTGGGGCTTTAGCGGCATCTAAAAAGCCGTACGCCCAGGACCTGCTTGACCGGGCTAGCGAGAGCTCTATGCAAATACCAATCTGGGCCAATATAATTTCTGAAATCATCACCAAGGGCGATCTCCCTAATCCGCCGCTGCACGATTTTACGGATTGGCCAGTTCTTCTGGTGGCGTTTTTGGCTACTAAGGACCGCATTATCACCAGTGTCGACTCTTTGCTTCATGCGGCGTCAAGCGCTTCCGAGGAACCGGATGTGCTTGGCTCCGCTCTGGGGGTTCTTGCAGCAAAGTCTGGCCAGACTGACTATTTGTTCGACTTCACTGACAGCGTATACGCTAGCCTGCTGCGGCTGAAATCACTGGAAGCTTTTGTCAGTATCTCTGATTTGAACGATTTGCGGACCAAATATGAGCAAAAACTGCAAGAAGCTATTTCCAAGTACACTGGAAAATCAGATCTGAGCGACGACGGGGTCCACTCTCTGGCACACATTATTGGCACTCTGATAGACCTCACTGGTAGCTTGTCAATTCTTACGCCCTGGTCAGGATCCCAGGTCGCGCTCTACGCAGCCAAATTCGTATATGAGCAAGGTGGCAAGGAAGACCTGAACGACCAGCTTATGGAGGTGTTTATGAAGTGCTGCGAGACCTCTTACGATGAGGCACCGATGGCCAGGCTTGCTACTTTGAATACTGTCACATGGGCCACTCAAAAATACCCTCACGTGGCTACTCGGCATTTGGACAGCTTGCTGCCTATAATATTTGGCGCTACAGTCGTTGACCCGAGGTTCATTCGCGATGTTCAGGTGGGTCCGTTTAAGCACAAAATTGACGAAGGACTCGGCCTCCGTAAGGCAGCTTTCGAAGCCCTCTATACAATTGTCTCGAGCTCACCATCGATATTTTCTGACGACAGCAAATATTCTATGGACATTTTGCGACACGTGTTAAGCGGGTTCTCTGATGACCATGATATACAACTCCTGTGCTGTCAAACTTTGAACCAGCTGGCTGCGAGTGCAACGAAACTAGTTGCTAGCAAGATCCCATTAATCAAGGACGCATTCACCAAAGTGTTGGCTGTTCCGATCAAAGAAAACAGCGTCAAGCAAGAGCATGATAAAAAAGCGGCTATTTCCAAGTGTATTGCGTCGACAAGCGAGATCATCAAAGACAAAATGGCAAAAAAGCATCTTGGCGATCCTGGCTTACTGTCGATCATTGCCGCGAAGCGTTGATGGTTCGCCACGCTCCTTCACCCAATTCATGAACAAGACCGACTTTACATATACGTATCTATATTGCGTGTTATTTTGGTGGTTAAATATTTACAAATAAATGAATAAAACAAACAAGTTCCTGCGGCTCAAAGACGGGTGTCCATAGCTTCAAGCATGTGGGGAACAAACGGCAAGTTTGAGTAGTGTCTCATCAGAATCCGCACCGCCCGAATGGCTTTCCGACCCAAAGGTTCATTCTGATCATTGGGGTCCAAAAATCCTGTTGACATCGTTTCCACGTCAAAAACCCTTGTAAGAAATTTGTGCGTCCTCATTAGCAGTTCCTGGTGCTTCTCGAGTGGCTGAGTCATAGACTCTATGATATCGAGTGCGATTGAGAGGATCAACGCAGATTCAAAGAGGCACGTTAATAATGATGGCGTGGCCTTCATGCCGTCGATATCACGTTGATACGCAAAGAGTAGTGTATCCAAAGCATAAAAGCTAGACTCAATGACTTGATTTGGCCTGGACGCCTTCACATCATCAAGCTCTTTATTCATGGATACGAAGTCCCGGATAAAAAAGTGCTTCTTCACAGGATAAATATCTATGACTGCGCGAGTGAATGCCATAGTGAACAGCGGAACGCAGTCAGCAAGTTGACCCTCCACCTTCAGAGAGTTTGGCCTGCCTTCCATATGAAAAGCTCGTGTATCTTTCCACGCTCTGACGAGTTTAAGAGCCGCATTGGGCCCGGTCAACTGTTGGACGTCAACACGTCGGCTCTTGACACTCGATTTCGACAGTTCGGCATGTATCGCAATGATCAGGTCGAACAAAAACCCATCCGTCATTTTCTCTGTGACAGGATTGCCGGAAATGAGTGTCAACATAGACTTGTGGACAGAAAGTCCTTCAAATAGGGTGCTTCGGAGGTCCTTGCGGACAACAAGTTCCCACCACTCCTCAGAAGACGGTGCATCCCAAAGAAAATCTGGGCACTGGGACCCGCAGTGGAGATCCAGGTTGGACGTGGCTAGAGGAAGGCCATAAAATGACGTGGCAAGGCTGGAAATGGCATGTATATTGTACATGGTGCGGATTCTTGCCTGGTAGTTTATAAAATACAGCCACCGCTCTTCTACAGAAGCGTTGTCGAACTCAACAGGCCGTAAGCTGTGCTGAGGCGGCTTGTGGAGCTTGGCCGCACGGGCCAATCGGACAATCTGCTGTAGTTGGTGGACTGTGCGGTTGCTGTCAATCTTTTTGTCATTGAAAAACTCGTAGAGAATGATGATCGCGAATGCTTGTAATATCCAGACTTCCGGTAGAGGCCCAGCACTGATTGAAGCGGTCTCGACCAACATGTGGATGTAATCGCTTGCGATTTGATACAGCCGCTCGGAGGTCTCGATTTCTCGCAGCTGAAGAGCGCCTATGCTAGCCATTGCGACAAAAAGGATTATGTTTTTGTCGTCACTTTTGGCGTGCTTGTGGATGAACCTGAGATTGCTGCCGGCTTCTTGATGATAAGCAGCGATATATGGACGCAACTCTTGCATGGTGGGGATCCGAGTCGAGCTATAGGCCTGAGATAAGTCACCTTGATTCAGAGGGTCTGTCGAAGACTCAGAGTACCTCAGGTTAGTAGGGAGCTCCCCGTGAGCCCACATCACGTTGAAGTCAATGCTTTCCGACTTTGGCTGTCCAAACGTCATAGAATCTTGTAGGTCACAAGGCGCCAGAGTGTGATGTGTATGGTTATCTGGAGCTAGCGAGTAGCCAGCAATGGGAAAACCACGCGCGTAGGCATCCTCACTCTCGGGCTTCTCCATCGGGTTGGGAGATGGCGTAACATCGGTTGCACAGCCAGTTTTGTTTTCTTCATGAGCATCAAAATCAACAAAGTCGTCAAACATATCATCGGTCCGCTCCGGCGGCCCTGCCTGGAATAATTCTTGAATTTGCCTTGACGGTCTGTCAAAACCCGGACCGAAACCACTGGCAGCTGACTTTGACCAAGAATGGCGGTATGCCGCCTCAGGCGATGCGATAGCAAATGATGAACCCGACGTGACGGACGGGGGTTGAGCCATAGGTGAGTCCCAGTTAGTTGTGGAGGCCACAGAGGAAACCGAGCCGTTTGGCGAATCTCTGAACTCTAGAGAAGAGTCAGTGGGCATAGAAGTTGGGTGAGAAAAACTGCCAACACGGTGCTGGTATGCGGTGTTGTAACTACCGGTAGCAGTGTGGGGCATACCTGGATCAAAGTGATCAGTGCTCATTTTGTATGCCCGATGTTGCCACAGATAGGCCGGGTTCACAGTGCCCGGGTCCAAAGCCAGGTGAGTGGGCTCCAGCACGTCTGAGGTCTCGTCGAGTTCCGTGGAGTAAATCTGGGGAGTGGAGTACTCGATCTCTGACAGGGATGCAGCAGGCGACTGGTGGCCAGCGAAAACCTCTTCGTAGCGTAGATATGAGGTGGCTGACGACGCAGAGAATGACGATGACCGAGAGGGCCCGTTGGCAGCACGGAAAGCTGGAGCGGGATTGCGCACAGAATCGAGCTCGTGTTCCAGGGGGTTCAGGTAGAGAGACCATTGACTTCCAGAGGGTAAGCTTTGAGGACCACCTGGCGAATCGCTTGCCACCAAAGGAGAAGGTGAATGTCGTTTGATCCTCCGTCGCTTTTCGCTAACACTTGCCGTGCGGCCACGAGCCTCGGACTCGGACCAGACCTCGTGCTTTTCGTCGGTTTTGGAGGGCGAAGCAGACGAGGCGTGCAGTTTCTGCTTGTGGCGGAGAAGGAGATCGCGCCGCGAGAAGCTGCGCTCACATACTGGGCATTGGAAGGGTTTTTCTTTGGTATGTGACCGCTCGTGCCGCTTCAAGTGCTCCAGCCTGACAAAAGAGCGTGTGCATGTCCCGCAAACATACGGCCGCGGTTTGTTTGTCTTTACTTGGAGAGATTTTGGTGGTATTGGCGCGGTAGGAACGATCTGTTGTGTCTCCAATGTGACCATGGCGCTGGGGCCCTAATTCAGTTGTCAGGGCACCTGCTGGGTGGTACTAAAAGTCAGACGACACAGTACGATGCAAAAATTGTACCGCAAATAAATACGGTTCCTCGGAGAATGAAATAACGCGCTAGGCCTAAGGACGGAAGGCTCTATCTGTGATGACATAAGTTACGCAATCGATTTGCACAGGGTAGGGTACAGGCAATCTTACATGAGAAGGCAGCAGATGGGGCGCCTTTCGGCATTGTGTTTGGTAGAACAGTAGGAAATCATATCTGCTTTCGCTATCGACAATGAAGCAGCGAGGCTACAGGCGTAAGCAGGGTTACTCGTTTGAATCGTCCCAACCCTATGCCGCTGCCATCGGACAAGTTAAATTAGTTGACAACCGCCGCCATCTGGACTATTTATAAGTAGACCAAACTACGCTCCGGGTACTCTATGAAGGCTTTTCAGGCGTACCAGACGGTGGAGCTGGGCAGGGATTCTATTTCGGAAAATACCGCCTGCGTCTCTATGCACCCCGGATATTGTTACATAACCCCGGTAGTTTAAGGTGGCGGTGATGGTGGGGGCCATGTGCTTCAGCTTAAGTTTGCGCAGCACGTAGCAGGTTGGTACGCAATTTGGTGCAGTTTGGGCCCATGAGATGCGGAAAAGAGCTATAATTTAGCCTCGCGACTCGCGACTGCGGATAAATTTGGAAGCAAACGGGTGGCCTGCCCCTGCGGATTACTCAGTGTATGCATGAACGCTGACATGATGCGTAAAAAACCCAATTGGGCGCGCGCCACCAGTAATCTGGGGTTCAACGAAAGAGCGTTTAGCGCGCCAAGGACCGAAAATCATGTGTCTAGGCAGTGTACTGGTAGCATTTTCTGGCACGCATGGCGTAAATCTCGACACTCTTATTCGTCGAGATCGTCTTGCCAGTTTGAACGGCTGCTGGTAGCGCGTATTTGACAACGATACATCGCCTACCAGCCCTTACCCTTGACAGACGATGATCCCGCACAAAGAACGTGGTGATTTTCCCGGGTGGAGCGATCACCTGGGCGACTTGTGCTGTCTCGATTTTGGTGACTGCGCGGCATCATCAGGAACGTACATCCAGATCTTCAAGCTGCTGAGTCTGCAGCTGAAGACTTGGGCGGTAAGTTGCCGTGGTGACTAGTTTAAGTCTTGACCGCTTATACATACATAAGCTAATCATTTGGATATTGGAACCTGCGCTTAGTAGATTTTTTCCACGACGACCAAGACAAACTGCAAATAGCCGGTTTTTTTTTCGCCCTCGTTATCAACCACTGTAGCGCTGTTTTAGCGTGGCTGGAGCCTCTCGAGGTAGCGTAGGAACCATCTCATGCTTTTATGTAGTGATTATGGTCGCCCAAAGTAATTTTAGGCTTTTTAAGAACCCGCCGAATATTTTTTCTCGCTGTGGTGTCAGAGAAGCCTAACATGTATTTTACTATTTAGGTATATTGCGAGCGCGTATGAGTCGTAGTTTGTTGTCACAGACCGATCGGGCAACCGGCCGCGTCTGCACTTTTTTTGTGCCGGCACCGCCGATTTGCGTCAACTACTATACAATTTCCTATGATCTATCAGACTATCCGCCGATTTATCAAACATTGTATGAGCCATTCCTTTCCGAAGACAACTGTTTCTGGGAGCGTGGACTGACGACTCAAGCGAAGCCGCAAGTCTGCAGTACATGACGAAAGGGTCTTGGCTCGACGGTCCGTGTCCAGCACGATGGCACCTTCGGGTGCGTCCGTCAGTTTTGATATAGGTATAGGTGCTTTAGAAGTAATAGCCATGAGAAGGAGCTTGATGGAGTTATTTTCATCCTTGTCAAGCAGATAAATAGGCGCCGCAACTGGACCTAGCGGTAACCATCGCTGTGCGAAATGCTTCCCTAGCGGAGACTGGTGCTGCCATAAGCTGCGAAAGTCCGAGATATTTTGTGAAACCTGAGAGTTCAGTATCGTCGATTCCCCCGCAGACAAGCAATAGTCTGACCAATTGTCTAGAAACTCGTCGTTAGAAGAGCAGTCGAAAACAAACTGATACGATAGGCAGGGCCAGCCACAGGCCAGCCCCTCTAGGTACTTTGGTGTCTTCAGTGGCCGTGTAGCGATGACCGCGCCAAACGTTGCCCAGGGGTAGCCTTGCCACTTGAGTCTCATAGCATCATAGTCGATAGCAAGCAGCTCGCTGATTCCGTTTTCTAGCATAACGCCACCATTATCGGTGATGAGTTGAGTTATTTGTGACGCTTCATCGTGTGATTCCATCGTGACAGCAAACAAACAGTTACGAAAAAAGCCATCTGGCCGTACCGGGATGGGCTCAGCAATCCGTGCTCTTTTCAACGGAGGGATGACTCCGTTCAATTGATCGTCTTCAGATGGCTGCAGCTGGTGCTCCTTCCACATTCTAAACACAGCTGCGTTCATGTAGATGTCCTTAACACAAACCGTAAATACGTCAACCTCAAAAGGCCCCTTCTTGTTCTGCAAGCGCTTGAGCACTAGATGGTCATAACCTGATTCGGTCACGAAAAGCGGTGCTTCTGCTTCCCGCAGCAACTCAACAACCACGTAGCGCGTACTTCCTCTGTAATTGACCACATTGCCCACCTCCAGTTCTAGAGGGACTGCAAATTTTGGTTTGATATCGCCGACCTCGTCGGTCCCAAATGTCACTGTGACATGTGACCGTGGGTTCTCTCTCAAGGCTTCGAAATGTTGGCGGTCGGAAATGTATGCGGGGTACCATGATGATTCCCACTTTACCAGCATGGACAATGTATTTGAAGACGGTCTGGAAGGGGCCTTGGGGGGCAGTCTGCGAAATTTACTAGTAGGAGTGTCTCCATTTTCGGGTATCAGCGACAGAGAGTAGCTAGCATCTTGTGTGCCAAGCGTCCGCGCTCGGAGCGGCGTTTCCTCAATCATTGCTGATTTGTTGTGATTCTTGAACATCCAGGGTGTCTCTACTACTTTTGCTTTGTCGTTCTCATTTTCATGGTCGTTGTCATTATCGCTGGTAATAACATTGAGATCTGCTCGTTGATCTGGCGTTGGCCGCGAGAAAACATCTCGAGGCGTACCGAATACCTGAATGGGCTCTTCACAATCGCTTGCTGCGTCTGGTGGACTTCCTGGGCCGTCCTCCACTGTCTCGGGCAGCACCTGACTGTGACGTCCCATCAAAAATAATCTCTTGGCGGTCTCTGGGTCTACCCTCTTGACCTGTTGCGTGGCAAACTGCGTTCCATTATCTTGAGTCGCAATGTCTGAATGTGATGAACTGTCGGAAGAGAATACGGGAGGGGATACTTCTGCTTGTTCGGCGTCCTGCTGGGTCTGTGGTGACGCAAACTGCTCTAACGTCTCTGGGATTTTCCCACCGCTTGCCACTTTTTTACCGCCCGTGTCACGCGTTGGTGTTTCAAACGTGCGCCTAGACCTCTTTAACTGCACTGAGCCAGGTGAGTACACAAATGCGAGGCTATTAATTCCCTCTTGGTTTGGCTGCGTCGGCGAGCCCATGTAGGGGAACTGATACGTTTGAACCGACTGAAATGGCGTTTTCGTATCCGTGTGCATGCCTGTATTGTCTTGTGGGCTGGATTGCAGAGTGTGAGCCACTTCCAGCAGGTTTCCAGAACCTATCTGCGCTAGACGGACCCGCGAACGCGAAACAAGCGGCGTAACCAGTTGTGTTGCAGTATTGCGATCGTAAGAACTAGTTTCGGATGGCGTGTCTTGGTTGTCGTGGCTCTCTTGGCTTCCCTTTGTCTCGGACTGGGAATAGTCGTTGTGTTCTTCCTCGCCGTTTCCTGCATCGCTAGGTACTGTCTTCTGCGTAGCAGTATTGTCTATGGCCACTGAATTGTCTTGAGAGAACCCAAACGACGGCTCGCTCAGGTCTCCTGGCGGCTCATGGCTCATCGACAAGTCTTCGCTCATGTCAGCGGCGATGGTCTTATCAGCGAGTCACGCGAATGGCGTTTAAAGCTAGAAAGCTAAGACAAGTATAGATAGCTTGGGTTGCAAAGTTCATCTATTGCAAGCACATAAATTATGAGCTAAGCTGAGCTCAGCATTCTATACAGGGTGTGCCTAGAAGTCAGTGGGCAACTATTCAAGAGGCAGCGTCTATAGCCGGTTTGAGAGACTCGTCGGCCGCGGAGCTAGTCTTGGTCCGATCGACTGTGATCCGCTCGTAGGGCTGCCCGTCCACCTGGCCGTTGCGTGCAATCGCGATCTGGTCAGCCATAGTATTGACAGCATCAACCAGAACCTGCCGGTCAATGCCTTCTTTGACGTACCACTTGACGCCGTCAACGTCGGGGATGGGAATGCGGAGAAATTTGGAGGTCCAGTACATGGCGGCTGCAACAATGGCGTGCGTCGGGTAAATGACGCTAAGAAGAGTGCGGCACGAGTCGTTAATGAAGTCGGTGGCCAGGGGTCCAAATTCCTGGACGCGTGCAACCTGGAAAGCCGCTATCATTCTGTTCAGCTCCTGGTAAGGCGACGTCACCTCGAGGTCAAAGAAAAGCGCCTCGAGAAGAAGCTCTTCAGTATACACAATCGAGTCGGTCCATCTGAGGAGGTCTTTAGAGTGCTCTTCGAGGACGAGCCTGGGGTTTTTGGATGCGATGCGAGCGCACGCCGCGGCAACTTCCTTAATCCTGCGCGCAGTCTCCTCCGTTTTACTAGCCAGAAACACGCTCGCCCCAGCAGCCTCGTACGAGTGGACCTGCTTCAGCGAATACCGCAGATAGAACCGGTGCAGGTACACAGTCGCAGCATAGATGGTGGCTGCGGGAAGCTTCAACTGGATACTCACCGATACGATAAACTTGGCACCCTTGGCGATCTGTCGGATCTCCTCCTTGAGAGGAATTTTATCCCGCCCACT
Source organism: Wickerhamiella galacta (assembly GCA_030582755.1). Lineage (NCBI taxonomy): Eukaryota > Fungi > Ascomycota > Dipodascomycetes > Dipodascales > Trichomonascaceae > Wickerhamiella > Wickerhamiella galacta. The sequence goes on along the minus strand of JAJMGW010000027.1, from coordinate 85,899 downwards.
GGGGCTAGTCTGCTCCAGCTTGGCCAGCGGAAATGTCCATCTGGGCTGTCGCCGGAGCTTGTCCATTGGCTTAGTTAGCAAGCAGTTACTGCTGATTCTAGTCTAGAAAATTGAGTTTCATGATGACAGATGGCCAACCCGTCACATGTCGACCGTTGAAAAAAGGTTCGGTCAGATGCCAGCGCCGGGGCATTGCAATGAACAAATGTTCTAACTATGCGCCAAAGACCACAAAAAAGACCCATGTCTGAATTAGGCAGAGCGTGACGTCGGTGGACGTAGCTGCATTGACATATAGCCCAGTTGCGTTACTATACTGGGACGCCTAAATTGGATCGATACGCGATGAAAAACATGTGAATGGTCAGGAATTAGGTTGCCAGCCCTGTGAACCTTTCGTGCATGTTAGCGTTGCACTTCGATAAAACTAGATAACTGGCTGCTGTTGTAGTATGCTATGGCGTACGTAGGACCCTTGTAACAATGTGATATGTGCATTATGTTTGGCACCCACTATAGCTTACTGCAGGGATTGCCCATCGGCCTGTAGTGGGACCGTTGGCGCAACACACTAAGCTTATGTTCTTGTGACGATGCGTGGGAGCTGCTGGCAAAGTGGGTGGATCCAAATGCAGAAGTGCCACCCGCCTGGCATGCTCAAAACGAAGGCTGGGGCCGTGTGCGGAAAGTTCGTTTCAGGTGGACCCCGCAGTCTGTTTAAGGTGTGGGTTTGGGTAGTACGTAACTTGTGGGGTATTGTGTCTTTGGAGGGCCACTACTGACTTGCTCTCTTTGGTTCACTCTGTCTATGACAGCGTGCCAGAGTAGCATCTGTTCAAGATGCAGGAGCTTGACAGATTCTTTTAGGGAGTGAGTTGTTCTAGTGGGGCACTGACTCGCGCATAACTGTATGCACGACATAACAAGCTGCAGGACGTGGGGCGCGGATGTCATAAAAGCCTAACACCGCCCCATACTCGCATATACGCCCTCCGATGCTCGCAAGACTGATTTTGACCCCCCTCGCACTATTCAGTGCTGTCACTGCTGCTCCTGCCGCTCAGCAACCGTCCCTTGACAAGTGCAACTCCATTTTCGCCCAGCAGGATGTTTCTGCCATCACTACTCTGGCAAACAAGATCAACGACGAGGCAAAACCTATCCAAGAGAACCAGATCATCAAGCTTCTCGACTTGCAGAGCGATGTCCAGAAACTGATCAGCGCGGTGAATACTGCAAACAGTGATGCTAAAGCGGTCTGTCCTCAGATAGATGACGTCAACCAAGCCCTTACAATTGCCCAGCCGTTGCTGCAGCTGCCCACTGTTGTCAATGCTACTCTTACAACTATTATCGATAAGAAGCCCGTGTTCGATGGCGCCGTGCTCGGACTCGTCTCCATCTCATGGCTTGTCAAGGGCGATCTCATCAAGCTTAACACTTCTATCAGCAACCTTGAGACAACTCTCAAGGGCATATTCCCGGCTGGCCTGGCCTCTATCTACAACAACGTTGTCGGCGAGATCAACGCGCCGATCAACAATGCCCTGCAGGCATATAGCGAGACCCCGCTTCTCAATATTCACTTTTGATTTAATAAAGCTTTTAGTTGTACGATGTACACTGTGCTCCACCATTGGCACCACTGTTTAACACCCCCATGCTGCAGGTCAACCCTTCACCCCAACCCTCGGGCCCGGGGTCGAAGAGCTAACCGAGGCCAAAGCTCTTCATCGTTGTACCATGTCGGCAGATCTTTTTCGCTTGGATGACAAGATTGCACTGATAACTGGCGGATCGCGGGGCCTCGGGCTCGATATGGCCGAGGGACTCCTTGTTGCAGGCGCAAAGAAGGTGTACATCAGCTCCAGAAAGGAACAGGCGTGCGCCGAGGCAGTAGCCTATCTGACCGAATTGGCAAAAAAAAAGGGTTTGACTGGAACAGCTGCGTACATTGTGGCGGACGTAGGCGTCCGCGGGGGCGTAGAGCATCTGTTTCGGGAGTACTCGAAGCAGGAGCAGGGACTGGATATCCTGGCCGCCAATGCCGGCGCTACGTGGGGCGCATCCTTCGAGGAACACCCAGACAAGGGCATTCAGAAGGTGCTGGACCTCAATGTGCGCGGCGTATTCTCCACCATCCAGCTATTTGCTCCACTGCTTGAGAAGAGCGGTACTGCAGAGGACCCGTCGCGCGTGCTCATCACCGGCTCCATTGCCGGGATCAGGTCCGGCTTGAGCGGCGGCACTTATGGCTATCTCATGTCCAAGTCCGCCGTCCACCACCTGGGCAAGACATTGGCGGTCGAGCTGGGGCCGCGACACATTACCGTGAACATTCTCGCCCCGGGCTTTTTCCCCACCAAAATGTCCAACGGCCTTCTTGAGGTGATTGGTGACGAGTACACGCAGGGCAACCCGCGCGGGCGTCTGGGTGAAGCCCGGGACATCATTGCCAGCGTTGTGTTTCTGTGCTCGCCTGCCGGCTCGTACATTAACGGCATCGTGCTACCCATCGACGGCGGTGCTCATCTAGCATCCCGCATATAAATACGTAAATAGCTATTGTTTTCAGGTTTTTCAGATACCGGCCAGCTCTGAGCTTTGCGATGAGTTGCTGGACTTGGGCTCGCTGTGGTTTGCTGTCACGGGTAACTGGTGTTCTGGATGATGCCCGAATTGAGCTTGGGCTTTTCTATAGATCATCGACACAAGCTTGTAGAGCGGGACTGAGCCGCCATGAATGACTATGCATGTGAGCACCAGGAAACAGGTGATGGGCCACACCACCTCAACGGTGAACTTGGTGGTCGGGTCCATCGGGACGGTTGTCTCCTCTGCAGGAACAGGCGAATTCCTGGACAGCTCTGACTTCATCATGAGCGCCATAAAAAGCGCACACACACCAATAGGGCCAAAGTGGCCCGCAATGAGCGCGTCCTTCCAAGTCTTGAGCTCGGAGATCAGAGGCTTCGTCACGAGCAGCGCAGGAATGCGTCGCACAATCATGATAATAATGCCTAGGCAGATGAGCCGCCACACGGGCAGAATGTCTGAGTTGAATTGGTCCCAAGGCACAATGCACCCGAAGTAGATAAAATATAAGACGTTGAAAAACGACGTCAAGATGTCTGCCACGTGAAAGTTGGGGAACGCTTTGGGAAACCAACCGTCCCACGAAAATGCGCTTCCCGCAGCAACCACCAGCAGAAGGTCATCGAGACCGCACACTGTGCTGACACCACCGCAGAAAATGATGGTGCAAAAGTAGAAAATAAGTGCGCATTCGTAGACAACCAAGTCTTTGGACATGGCGAAGCGCAGGATGTGTCGCGCGCAGAACCCAATCACCGCGCCAACAAAAGCGCTCAGAACACACGTGTAGAGGAAGGTGATGCAGATCACATGCAGCGCGATCTCGCCCGGATCATACTCGTATTGGATAATGTTCAGCGCAATGTAAACAAACGGCAGCGCCATGCCATCATTGATTGCCGATTCTGCAGACAGCATGTCGCGGAGCGGCTCGCCTATGCTCTCACCAAACGACCCCTTGCCAACGATTACAGCGCTCAGCACGGGGTCAGTGGCGGTGATGCAGCCGGCAATGGCCAGCCCGTCGATCCAACGCAACCCGGGGACAAGTTTCCAAATGAACGCCGAGGAGACGAGCCAGCCAATGGTCATGACGGGCCCCAGAAGAGTTACCATTGTCCATGCCTGCTTCTTGAAGTACTTTGGCGGCAGCTCCAGCCCCACGCTGAACACCTCGTTGAGCAACACAAAGCGGGTGATCTCAATAGTTATATACTCAAAGTTGCCCCACGTCGTAGGGTCGACCCAATTGAGGCAGTGGGGTCCGATGATAAGACCGTAGATAGTGGCAAAGGGAACTTCGCCTAGATAGATACGCTCCCGCAACACGTGCGAAATGGCACCCAAGACCACAAGTCCAAATCCTGCAGTAATGTAACTCACATGTGGCTGCTGGGTTTCGGTAGGGTTCCACTTCATCAACTACCCCCGGAAGCAACGACGGGTCGTTTGTGACAGTGATGCACGACAACTTAAATTTAAATTACACTTATATAAGCTGCAGGGGACCCTTGTCACGCAATCTACAAGGTATGTAAGTCATGGTCATAGCTAATTGTCCTGTCGTCTCTCGGAGAGGGCTGGTCCTGCTTCCGTCATATCATCCATAACAGTCTGGCCCCACCAGCTTGAAACCGGGGAAATAAATAAGTCATGTCAAATGCGAGTAGTGTTGTACGAGTAGCAAATAGCGCACTTGAGACCAGCAATGTGGAACAGGATGCGCGAGCGGCCATTGCAGTCATGGCACAGAACGTCCACTGAAAGTGCGGCCAGGTCCGGCGGCAGAATCTCTTGTCTGACCTCCTCGTCGATGATGCGAAAGATGGCACTCGTATCCACAATCGACCGGGAACAGACGGGGCACTTGTACGACTGCTCCAGGTACGATTGGTAGCAGTGCTGGTGGATCGGGTGTCCGCAGCGCATGAATATGACTAGCTCCGTAGAGCTAAAGAGATAGTCCTGGCAGATGGGACAATTGCTGTGGGTACTCCGTTCAATGCAGCGGTGGCTGTTTTCCAGCATCAGGTTCATGCAGATGCCGCATTTGAGACAATGGAAAGTGTCGATGCCAAGACCCTGTCCGACGCGGCAAATGCCGCAATCGTCGCAGTGGAAAATGGCTTTGCACTCATCACCACTCCACAGCTTGCACGTAGAGCAGTAGTACGATGCCATGGTGCCCTGGCACTTGACGCATTCTCTCCCGGCGGCCTGCGGGGTGTGGCAGAGCATGCACAGCATGTATTTTGTTTCACGTCGCGGCAGTGGATGCTTCTCCTTTTCGTCGTGGCACAGGCGGCACGGGTACCACTTGCCACAGTTAATGCAGTGCACCTTGCAGTTACGCTGGTAGTGCACGCAGCCGCGGTGCCCCTCGAAGAACACGGCCTCGCGGTCCGCGTCCGAAACATCGAGGTCGGGGAGCTCTTGGATGGTCTCGGGCTCTCCATCGTTGAGCTTCGCGGCAACATGAGTCCAGCTCATGAGGCTGTTGAGCGAGAACCCCAGAGAGCGCAGCGACGGAAAATGCTCGCTGAGCCGCTCGGGAACGAGCGCCACCTTGCGCAGTGGCGACACGTCCTCGCCGTTGCTCTGCAGCTTTGTGCGCACGCTGTAGTCAAAGTACCACTCCATGAGTTTGGTGCGGTAGTGGGTCAGGCCCGTGAACGACGGGTTCGTGGAAAACCCCAGCAGTCGGATCTGTTCGAGGCTCGGCAGCCGGCCGATGAGGTCAATGGCATTGTCATCGTCATCGTCGTCGTCGTCGTCGTCGTTCCCGCTCTCGTTCTCGCTGTCCTCGGCCTCGTCGAGCGCCCAGATTGCCCGCCTATCGGCCGGCGTGGCGACCGTGCGCTCGCGAAGCTGCAGGATCTGCTGCAGCGTCGGCAGCCGTCCCACGAGCTCGAGGTCGCTGAGGCTCTCGTCCGTCTCGTCGCTCGTGTAGCCGCTATTGTCCCACTCAGTATCCTGTGCAACCTCGGCCATAACTAGGAGCCGCTGCGAGGATTGTCAGTCAGCTGGGTAAGTTGGGCTTTGGCTGTGGCTTTGGCTGGTGAAGTACCAAGAAACAGGCAGCAAAGGAGACCAAGGAGAGACAACGGGAAGACAATTGCAAATACCAGAGCTGCAGAGTTAAGGCAAGAGCACGCACAACAGAGCAGTGGCTAATGGACCTGCTACGAAGCTACCGACAGCTCCTGCGCTACGGCTACTGCGCGGTTGACAGGCGGGAGCCGCAGAAACGCATTTTCCGCGAGTACGTGCGGGCCAAATTCCGCAAGGGCCCGGCGCCGGCGCCAGAGACGCTGGCGAACACTGTCGAGTTCGTGGCGGCTGCCGCGCAGTGGACGGGTCTCGAGCGCCGCACCATCGGCTCTCTGGTCCATGTAGAGTACGGGCGGCGCAAACAGGAGCAGCAGCGGCGCCAATCGCCGGCAAAGGCGGGTCGGGAGCGCGCCGTGGCCGACTTCAACGCCGGGTTTTACCAGCAGATAGTGGACGGCCTGAACAGGACAATGAACTTGTGTCTCTAGTCTATAAACGCTGCTGAATACAGGGCTATAGTACATATGGCGGCATGGCAACCCTTAGTCGCCCTTCTCGCTCATGACCATCTTGACCGGCTCGCTTTCGCGGTACAAGTGGTTCTCATAAATATACCGGATCACACTGTTGGGTATGAGGTACCGCACACTCATGTTGCGTCTGATAAACAGACGCACTTTTGTGGACGAAATATCGTTGTAGATGAGCTGCTTGATGAGCAGAATGTTGTGCCTGTGCTCCCACAGAATGTCATGGGACAACAAGAAGCTGCGCACATCCGAGCCGGTGCGCTCGACAATCATGCACCCGTACCGGCCCAGAATGTGATGCAAGTCCTCGTCGAGCCACACATTGGGCTCGCCCATGCTCTCGATCAGGTCCCCGCCGGCAAGCAGCATGATCTTGACGCCGCGGCGAGCGCCTGACGAGGTCCGTATTCCACCTCGCCGCACATTGATCTCGGTGTTGAAATGGTCGAGCACCACTGCTGTCCGGGTGTATGCGGGCTGTAGGCTCTCCCACGCGTCCACCATGAGCCACGAGGATGTGCGCTCGCAGGCGAGTTCGCACATGCGCACGCGCTGGTGGGCACGAGCTAGCCCGGGTTTTTTGTAGTGCGAGCTGACGGGCGAGTAGTAGCCGCCAATCACTTCGAAACGGGTCTGGTCCCGCACCGCGTCCAGCGCCATCTCAAACATCCGGAGGTGCAGGTACGTGATTGGGGAAAACGACCCGCAGGCAACCAGAATGAGGGGCGCCTTGCTAGGGTCCTTCATCACGGTGGCCAACCGGTGTGCAGGGAACTGGTACTCCTCCAGCCGCGTCGCCTGCCGGAGGACATCTGCAGGCACCTCTTCGAGATTGGCCGACGTCATGTATGCCGGTTCGTGGATGTCGGGGACAACAAATTCCTCCGTAAACTGGCCGTTGTTGCCGGGGATGTTGCGAGGAATGTCGTCAGTGACGTCTCTCTCTGACTCGTTACTGTCGACGCTCGGACTGTCCATGAAATTGACGATGGGATCGGACTTGGGGATCTTGCTAGCACTCAGGTACCTCTGAGTGAGGTCCTCTCCCGTCATTTCGCTCGGGGGAACAAAGTTGGGGTCCCTTCGAGGATCCATACCGAAGACGGCTCTGGCGAAGATGCAAGGATATTTCGCCGGTTGTCAGACCTTTGGTTACTCATAAAGCCGACAATGTACGAAATGTCCAGGCCGAGATGAGGCTTGGAAGGAGCTGCGGCCCAAATTTTTCGTGGGCTGGAGTTCGACCTTATATCCGTGCCACAGCGGGTGTTTGGGTGAAAAACGTGGGCCCACTTTTCTGCAAGGTGGGCTCGCGCGAGCTCACATGCCAAACACACCATTAGTAACGGCTTTGTAAGGAGTCTCGGCCCTGCCTTTGCAGGAGTAGCGTGTTAAAACCGTTGACTTTGTATATTTGATAGTCGTGGATCTGGCCTAGGCCTCCACGTCACACTTCCCGCCAACTTGTCTGGCATTTGTCCTCGGGCACTTCGGGCCGTGCCCAAGACACACCTGACCGCTCAGCAACCGACATAACGCGTCCAAAACACACCCGACAGCTCAGCAAAGTGAAGTTAATGCTGCTATTTACTAGAATAAATAATCTAGGCTTGAATGACCGGCGCCGAAACCGGGCCGGTTCACCGAGGACGGCGGGAACCAGGCTGGCCGGATCAGGGCCCGATACGGGACCCGCCAATAGGGTCCACCACCTCGCCGTAGCTGGGGAGGCACTCGTTTTTGTTGTTGTTCACAACCAGCGGCAGTATGAGCTCGCACGAGCCGTCCTTGTGTATGATCTCAAGTCGGAGCTCGTAGACAACAGCCGTGAAACACCCTGCGTGTGATGGGATCAACGGGCAGAACTTGGCGGGAATGTTGTACGAGATCGAGAGAATACATTCGTTATTTTCGTCCCACTGGAGAGGGAATGCCCGGGTGTCACGACTGATCACGACCGTATTGCGGGCGCTGGTCGCTCCACCCACGGACATGCCAGTTCCCTCGGGTGAAGCAACGAGATGCATAGCCACCTCGCATTGCACGTCGACGCAGGGCCGTACTGTCCGGTCGGTGGTGTGGAGCCCCAGCTTAAATGTGGTGCCGGGTGGGGAGTGAGCGTGGCGATGGACGCGAGAGCCAAAAGCCTCGATAGGCGAGCGACGGCCCAGCAATTTGCGAGGACCCGTAGGCATTGTCCGAGCCCGGACTACCTTGTGCGCATTATCGTGGAACGGCTCGAGATCCATGCTGGTAAAGCTAGGCTGGAACTTGAAAGGGGTCGAGACTTTGCGGGTGAGACCACGGATGTATGCCTGCACAACGTAGTCCAGCTTCATGGATGCACACTGGTGAGGAAGCGGAATGCGCTCGAAACCCATTGGCGGTGGCGCTGCCAAATGGGAAATGCCTCCACATGAACACTCGGGCAGAGCAACCTCGTCAGGGAATTGGATGCTGAATGGGACAAAGTAGCGGTAGCCGCCCTCGAGATGGCAGTCGATGGGCAGTTTCGACTTGCGCAGCTTGGTGGTTTTCACACACGACTCTTTTTTGCGCTCCTTCGAGCGCACGGTGAGCACGCGGTGGCAGATATTGACAACTAGGGTCGACGGGTCCATTCTGCGGTGCGGGGTGACCTCAATATGCCCTGTCAAAAACGAACCAAAGTCCGCAGCCTTGGTGTGAAGGCACACGATAATGTCTGGGCCATTTTCGTCCGCGGGCACACCGACCCATGTGCCCTCAGGCTTGATTTGGTACGATGGGGGTGTAGGCGCTGCTGCTTGCACAGGCATAGGCTCGCAGCACTTGGCGCCAAAGACTGAGCCAGGGCGCGCAATCTCAGCACTCATAGCAACAGCTGATGAAAAGTTGGCCCTGGGGCCAGAGGTTGGTTCGGCTGCATGACATATGCCGCCCGCATTGCATACAGAGCGGAAACTCTCGGGGGTTAGAGGGCGAACCGCAGCAAACGTAGAGGGATATTGCAAACCGGAATTCAAATTGCTGGTACACCCGGAGGGATTCTTGCGTGCGATATTAGAGCATCGGCGCGAGAGCAACTAGCTTGAGTGTGGAGAGGGTTAGGAACCGGCGGATTCATACGGCACCGGATATAGTTCTATTGGATCAAACGCTTTTGCCGAGCAGAACAGCACAAACGTACAGCGAGCCTTGACAATTGCACCAGACTCATACGCTCCGCTAACCGCTCATAGCAACTGGGCTGCTCTGGGGGGAGGCGTTGGAGTGTGCGGCGTAAGCTGCATAGCCCCGATCCGTGAGTCGTTAGCCTCGAAGCTGCTTCAAAGGAGTGTAGGGATCTGGTGATACTCTGTTTCCAATGAAGCCGAACATTGGTCTGGTCTAGCAGGCTAGCTCAGGCCAGTTGTCGGTGCGCACTTGCCGGTTACAATCACGTGCCATGCACAACATTATCGTGGCGCATGATTGGTGACCTGCGGAACAAAGCGACGCCTGTCTCGTCCCGTTACGAGCCTGCATGGCTGCCATAATAGCCATATGTGACATATCGATAACCCGGCCGGTTATAATGAGTCGGAAGCTCGGGAAGACGTGTATTGGGAGAACGAGAGGCCTTGGGGCCCGTTGCGTTGTGCAAGTACCGTGCATGTCACCGAGTTCTGGGCGATATCTTGCTCAGTGCGACCAATATCGCTAGTATAGGTGTACCGATATCGTCTATAACCAATAGCTTTTGCAGGGGCCCGCTGCAGTAAAGCGACTATAGCAATTAGCCCTCTGGCCTGAACACTGGCTGGCAACAGCCTGGCGCGGCCCAGAGCTTTGACAATCTACAGTTAGGCACTGCTACAACTAGGCACCGCTACAGCTAGGCATTTCTGGGCTGAGACTTCCTTCGCTTAATTACATACGCTACACCACAACATTGGCACTGACCAACTGACGCTGCCCGAAGACTGTCGTGAAATTTCAGGTTAGGGCATTTTCATAGCTTTTGTTAGGCTACCAAATATACATATTAGTGGTGGGGCTCGGGCTCGCCGTATGATTTGTAGCCATAGATGTGGCGGCGGCCGATGATCTCGCCAAGCGAGAAAAAGCCCAGCAGCTGCACGACCACAGCGGCTCCGGTGACCAGTGAGTCCTTGGTCACCTTGGACGACTGCTCAACAATGTTTTTGGGGTTTTTGGATGCGGAACGGAGCCCCAAGAGCGCGTTGCGAAGGTCCTGTGTGAACACCTTTTGGACCTGCTGGACGGTGGGAGGGCTCATGGCCTCCTTGACCCACACGTACTTGCCGAGCTCGCCCACCACGCGGCTCCAGTACCAGACACCCTGGACGGCGCCTTGGCCCTTCTCGAGGAGCGACACGAGGGTGCCCTGTGCCTTGGCCGCGGTCTGCTGCGCCTTAGCCGCCGCCTGTTGCGCGTTGGCAGCTGTGGAGTTGAAGCGCACGCCGGTGGTGCGTGCTAGCCGAAGCATGTTTTTTGGTTCTGAAAGGCAGGCCAATCAGCCGACTATCCTCGAGCCTCCGGGTAACTTGGCACGTGATGCCGTTACAGCGGACACGTGACTCATGTGGTCTGCAGTCTTGTGCTGATCGGTGTTCTGTGATCGGGTGTTCTGTGTTGTGGAACAAACTACTTGCTGACTAGATTATACTGCTATCGTACCATTTAAATTCTCAAAATTCTCATTTCAATTCTTTCAATTCTCACAATTTAATGTCAATATTTTGTCAACGTTCTTTATAGACTTGCCGGGGATGTGTCCCGTGTACCGCGAGCGCAGCTCCGATTCCAAGAGATGCTGTGACACTTGGCCTTTGCTTGCCACGGCCAAATGCCAGTGGCATTTTGAATGGGCTAGCCAGGCCATTGGCGGACCACATTGACAGGCCACACTGCAGGCCACACGGCACCATATCAAAGACCGAGATAGTCGGTACCTGCCAAGTCCATGGTTAGAGCGAAGATGTATGCTAATTCGTAAGTGCAAGTTATGAAATTAAATATGGGCATGCGATTCCGACGTTAACTCGTCGAGGTTTTGTCTCGTCTCACCAAACCACTTGTTCAGAAGGATGGTTTCGACAGTGTCAAAGTTTTCCGTCTTTTCTTGTCCGCTGCCTCCACGCTGATCACCAGCCACCCTGCCTATTTTCTTTATTAGATAGTTCTCAACCTGCAGCGATAGCGGCTCAGAGCTCAAAATGTCGGCAATCTCAGAGAGGGTCTGGTCGCTAAATTTGTAGGCAGCATGGCTGAACACACGAACCAAGTGGCTGCGTCTGTCGGTCACAGAATCGCGTAGGCTGCGCACAGTGTCAACATTGGCGCTGACCTCCTTCGTTAACCGTTTTTCTTTGTATGGCCCCGAGGGGGCGCTAGCCTGCTGCGGGGTTTCTGGCGACGAGCATTTGGTCATGGACGATGTCGAGCTCAATGCCGGGCTTGCAAAACTAGATACAGATGATTCAAGCTGTGGCAAAACAGGCGAAGGGGTGGTATTCGCGGCGGTCGTGGCCATTGTTTCCGATGCTTTCACTGTGTCAAAATCCCAGTCGTCATCCTGACTGTCGTCGGCAGGGATGAGATTGTTTCCATAAAGGGTATCGTTGCTCGCCACGCTTCTTGGCAGAACCATCGCTTTGAGTTGGTGCACCTTGCGCACGAGTTCCTTTTTCGATGCCCGCTTCAAGAATGGGTGTTCGAGCAGTTGGTTGACATGTGCTCTATCGTGGGGATTCTTGCGCAGGGACTGGGCAACAAAATCCTGAAAGTCTGGTGAGAACGTTTCGTTGAGTCTCGGTGACGCATTCTTGGGGATGTAGAATAGGACTTTCATCGGATGCAAGTGCGACAGTGGCGGGGTGCCATGTGCCAGCTCAATGGCAGTGATTCCCAAGGACCACACGTCCGCAGGAAATGAATAGTCTTCCTGTCCAATGACCTCGGGCGCCATCCAGAATGGGGTGCCCACGAACGTATTGCGACGAGACATGTTGGACGACAGCTGTGCAGCCACGCCAAAATCAGCTATCTTGACATCGCCGGAATCTGAAACAAGTATATTGGCTGCCTTGATATCCCGATGAATCTTGCCATTTTCGTGAAGGTACTGGAGTCCCTTGAGAATTTCTCGGCACACAAGAGCTATGGTGGCCTCGGAGAACTGGCCTGTCGACTTGATGAGGTCCAAGCACGAGCCACCCCCAAGATACTCCATGAGGATCCAGAGCTTGTAGCCACTAACAAAACTGCCATAGTAGCAAGTGATGTGGGGGTCGTTGCACTCGGCAAGGATGGAGATTTCGCGCTGTATCTCTTCGATATCATCGTCGCTATTGTCCATGTCAATCTTTTTGATGGCAACCTTTTGTCCGGTCACCTTGTCCTCGGCGAGATACACCGAGCCGAACGAGCCTGTGCCCAGCTCCTCAAGGAGATCGAACTGGTCAGACTGGAACGCTCGATGCATTGTCCGCAGAGACGAGCGGGAGGACGCAGCGCTGATCATGGTGCTCCCTGGTGGTCTGCCGGAGACGAGCGCGGTCTGCTGCTGATTTTCGAGTTGAAGTGTCCTTGAAGTGAAACCTGGAGTCGGGAGATTGGCGCATTAGTGCAATGTTTACATTTCTGCGGGACCTGCATAGGTCACGTGTGGACATTATTCTCGAGATGCCTAGGCGGGTCGCGGCCAGCATACGGCCAGTGTAGAGGTTCCTGGGAAATGAGGATTCAGTCACAGGAGGCTAGAGCTGAGGTTCAGAGAGAGCCTATGTTAGTCCAACCACTAGCATGGCCGTGTGACAGCACTGTCAGGACTCTGCCGAATACCTCACCTGACATGCTAATTGCAGAATTCAAATTGGTTGGTAGCACAGCTCGCTCACAAAAGCGACGAAATACGAAACATTTGCTCGCTGCGCAACAGATCACGGATTTATCTCGCCGCTGAGCTAAGCGGCCGTCGGACTTCCATGCTCAGATGGCCAGGACACACCCGGAACTTGTCCCGTTTCCTGCGGTTAAAAGAGTCGCCGCCGCAGGGCGCGGGCAAGAAGATGTGGCGGCAGAATATGTGGGATAGCATGGCCGATACTATGTCCAGATCGGCCAAAGCTAAGAAGCCGCTGCTCTTGCGGGCTGGGGGCCAGGCGGACAAACGCAGGCCACCAGCAACGTCGAATGACGAGACTAATATGATTCTGGGCCGTGCATTGAATATGACCACGAGCAGCGTGCTCCGATGCACAATTTTGGATGCAAATGGCAGGGTTCAGGTTGTCAACGGGGATTTTAAGCGCAGCGAGCTGCTGTCCAAGTACGGGCTCCTGGCACGGGACCTTCGCAAGATCGACGTGAGTACCCACAACATTGTTCCCACACTGCTGGTGCGGGAGAACTCCATTTTGGTGGTACTCTTGCACATCCGTGCACTCATCATGTACGATCGCGTGATTTTGTTCGATATCTACGCTAACGACGAGGGCAAGACGCAGAGCCTCTTTCTGTACGACCTCGAGCACAAACTACGAAGCAAGAGCAGTGGTCTACCCTACGAGCAACGGGCCCTGGAGGCCATTCTGATTTCGGTCATGGGGTGCCTCGAGGGAGAACTGCGAGTCCAGTCGCTGGTGGTCAGCAGCCTGCTCACCGAGCTGGAGAAAGACATTGACCGTGACAAGCTGCGCCAGCTTTTGACTCAGTCCAAGCAGCTTTCGGGGTTTTTGCAAAAAGTCACATTGATCAGAGACGCCTTGTCAGAACTCATCGACAACGACGAAGAGCTCTCGGAGCTGTATCTCACGGAGAAGGCCCAAGGTCATGCGCTCAAAGATACGGACGACCACAGCAACGTAGAACTCATGCTCGAGTCCTACTATAATTATTGCGACGAGATCGTCCAGAAAGTCGCGAGCCTCGCAGATAACATCAAGAACACCGAGGAGGTGATAAACATCGTGCTGGATACCAATCGCAACACACTAATGATGCTCGAGCTCAAGTTCCAGATTGGGATGATGGCTCTGAGCGGCGGCGGCGTCATCGCAGCGCTGTACGGGATGAACTTGGAGAACTACATGGAGGAAACGTGGTGGGGCTTCGGCGCGGTATCTGCAGTGGTAGGCCTGGTTTCGATGGTCATCGTCCTGTACTCGCTGAGGCACCTTAGGCGGTTACAGAAATTGCAAATGGGCATGAAGACAGCCCGCCCACTTCGCAGAGACATCTCATCACCCATCAAGTAACGGTCTCCATTTTTTTTTTATTATTGCGAGCGCTGGCAGGCGCTCTTTATTGTACATAGCACAGGTTAACGTCTACATATAAGCTGCATTCCATTCAGGCGTGACCCAGCCAGCCCCAGAGTTAGAGGCGCCCATTTTATCTAAACTTGTTCATTGAAGCATTGTGATTCAGCTCGCTTGTAACGAAGCAGTCTAGCGAGGACCAAGCTTCTGGAGTGCCTGCGCACCGGCTTCTTCCCACTCCTGCTTGGTGATCCACATTTGCTCCTTGTCGGCCATGATATTGGCCAGGACGGCACCACCCAGAAACACCATGTGGCGGCGCCGCGGCGGGTCCTCAATACGGATTTTGAACTTTTCCAGGCGCGATGGATCACTGTTTCCGACCTTGCTAAACCACAGTTGCTTGATCTCCTTCTCGAGGCGCGAAGGCAGTCCGGGGTACATTGACGTGCCGCCCGATAGTACGATGGCCTTGTAGAGAGCAGACCGAATGTCCATGTCGGCAGACTGGATGGTGTTGAACACCGCCTCCCCAAGCCCAGGCGCTTCCGAGTCAACAAGGTAGGGCTGGAACAAACACTCGGGCGCCTGGAACCGTTCGGGGCCCAGCTTGATGACACGGCCGTCCGGCAGCTCGTACTCCTCCATGAGCACGGTGGTGTCATCGGCAAGGCTTCTGTCAAAGTCCAGGTTGTAGCTAATGTAGCAGAACTTCTCCTTGATCTGGCGGACCGTCTCGAAGTCAGCGGTACGGTTAAAAGCGTAGCCCCGAGCCAGCAACAGGTTGATGAGCCGACGCGTGATGTCGCGCCCGGCGATGTTGATGCGACGAGTCAGGTGGTTGAGCACCACAGACTCGTACACCGGCACAATGTGCGTGACACCGTCACCGCTGTCCACGACAACGCCCGAGCTCAGACCCTGGGCGTACAGGGCCAGCACGGCCTGTATAGCCACGTAGACGGCATTGAAGCCGTATTTCTCGAACATGATGCCAACCATGTGCTCGCGGTTGGCAAGGGGGTTGAGCGGGGCCTCTGTGAGAAGCAGCTTGTGCTGAGGCGGGTCGATGCGCATCTTGTCGTAGAACGCGTAGTCCCACAGGTGTTCCATATCCTCCCAGTTGCGCACAATACCGTTCTCCATGGGGTACGAGATCTGCAGTGCAGACCGCGCGGCCGCCGCCTCGTCGCCGCACATGATGTCTCGAACCTCGTAGCCATCGGTGCGTTCCTCCGCGCGCAGGATGGGGCGCCCCACAATTGACGGGAACGTGTAGTCAGGGAAGTTCTCACCGGCGCGGCCGATCTTCACGAACCCGGTTCCCTGGTCGAGGACGATGGGCTGCTCTGACATGGCTCTAGTAGCTCGGGCCAGAGGGCTGTCGTCAGAAGGTTGCCGGTTACGTGAGCGGCTCCTAGAGTTGTAGATAATGACCTACATGTAGTGGTTGTAGTCGACCAAATGCAAAACCGCTTCTAGCCATGTCTACTGGTAGCCACCACAACGTTGGGTGCTGGCAACATTTAGGTCTTTTGCTCAATATGACCGCTCGTCAGACAGCAGAACTATGTACGAAAATAAGAATTGTCTGCAGCCAGCACCCGTCTTCATAGGACAGCCCCACGGTTTGCCGTGCTGCGGAGCCAAGTGGCTGACATGACCTGATAAAGCAGAAAAGTTCAACATACTCTTACAGTGGTTCAGCCAGTTATCGTTAAGCTGTAACTTGTCCCTAACCCCTAGGTTATGACACTGGCTCCGCGTGGGCACTTCGCCAGTATTAACTGTGGAGCCAATCGCTTTGAAGGACCTTCTTCACCTCTTTAACCCGTACCAACCAGTGAAGGACCGCTGACAATCGCGTTTAGCGCGCATAGGTCCGCCACAATACCCATCAAAACTAGGTTGTACATCCTCATAAAATTATGTTGTAGCAGTCGTTTTTTTGCCCTTGTTGCAAATACTCATCACCTAGTACATAGTACGCCACCGCACCGGCCACCTGTCCAGCATTGGCCGCTAATCCTGCTCAGCAATCGCAACTAGTCGCTCCTCAATCTCATCAACGGTAAGCGCGCGAAAGTCGCCGTCGCCGACCACGAGACCGACTTCTACGTCGTTTTTCCGGAAATCTGCGGCCACCGCAGTCGAGAGGGCGATGATCGCGGTTTCAACAACCTCCTTCCAGTCGCCCGCTACGTACTCCTTGTTTTTCAGCTTCTTGTCGAGGTAGATAGACCCCTCCTGCTCCTTCTGACCTGTGGACGTTGCCTTGTAGCCTGTGTAGTAGCCCGCAGGATCGCACTTGTACACCTGCGGCCCAAACTCGGCGTCTACGCCAATAAGGGTCATCGCCACGCACAGTGGGCGCATGTAGGCGCGCTGGGTATACACCTGGTTGATGTTGGCGATACGCTTGGCCAGCGCATCGCACGGCATCTCGTAGCCATGGTTAAGCTTGAATTCGGCCGCCTCGGAGCGCGCACGGGTAACCAGCGCCCGCGCATCGTTGATGGGGCCGTTCATTACGCAGCCCACCCGGGGGTTTAGCCTGAACACGTTGGTCACTGTCGCAGGGTCCAACAGCTTGTCCGGTACCTTTTTCTGCGTCACCACCACCGCACAGTCCTTGCCGCGCAGTGCCACCGACGTCAGATTCGTCGGCTTGATTGCCTTGAACGCGTACTCCACCTGGTACAGCCGCCCCTCGGGCGAGAAGATCGTAATGTGGCGGTCAAACCCAGCAGACGACATGACGATAGCTGATCTCAGCAGCGCCTTTAGGTCGTTTAGTTACTAAGGCCGAACTGACAATTGGCAGCTGAACTGTTGTTGGAGCTGTACACGCCGACATGGCCGGCGCTTTGCACTGCGGCTCGTCCAGTACATAAGACTGTGGCCGATTCTTGGCGGCGCAGTTCCGCTGGGCGCGCAGCTGATGCTCAGGCACTGTGAGCGCCGCACCCGGCCCAGCTCAGCTCCAGGCGCTGATGACTCAGGCGTCGTTGCGGGAATGTTTCTTTAGACCAACTAGGGGCCATGCACGAGGACGCCAAAACGGCCCGGGAACGGCCGCGGTACCGGGAAGTGCTGACGAGCCGGAAAACGAAGGTGTCGTACCACTCGAACGAGCGCGCCCCACCGTTCCACTTTGGCCCGCGGCACCCCATGAAGCCGATGCGCCTGATGCTCACCGATGACATTGTGCTCAAGTACGGGCTGCAGGAGAAGATGGACTGGTACCAGCCGCGCGCAGCGACCGAGCAGGAGATCGAAGAGTTCCACGACGAGGACTATGTGCGGTTTCTGCAGCAGGTGACGCCCACTACGCTGGACAAGTTCCCCGAGGAGATCCTCAAATTTAACATCGGCGAGGACTGTCCCATTTTTGACGGACTGTATCCGTACGCGTCGATCTGTGCGGGCGCGACGGTGGACGCCAGTCGCAAGCTGCTGAGCGGCCAGAGCGACATTGCCATCAACTGGTCGGGCGGGCTGCACCACGCCAAAAAGTTCGAGGCCAGCGGGTTCTGCTACGTAAACGACATTGTGCTCGGCATTCTGAACATGCTGCGCTACCACGCGCGCGTGCTGTACATTGACATCGACGTCCACCACGGGGACGGTGTCCAAGAGGCATTCTACCTCACCGACCGAGTGATGACGCTGTCGTTCCACAAGTACAACGGCGAGTTCTTCCCGGGCACCGGCAGTCTCGATGAGATTGGTGCGCGCGACGGTAAGCACTACAGTCTCAATGTGCCACTGCGTGACGGCATCGACGATGACTCGTATATCCGCCTATTCAAGTCGATTCTCGAACCCGTGCTCGTCAAGTTCCAGCCCGGCGCCATCGTCCTGCAGTGTGGTGCCGATTCGCTTGGTGGCGACCGCCTAGGCAAGTTTAATTTGAACATCCAGGCGCACGCCGAGTGCGTGCGGTTCACCAAGTCGTTTGGCATCCCGCTCATGGTGCTGGGCGGCGGCGGGTACACCATGCGCAACGTGTCGCGACTGTGGGCGTACGAGACGGCTGTGTGCCTTGACGTGGAGGTCGACGCCGACCTCCCGGAGGACCTTCCTTTCTACCAGTTTTTCGGGCCCGACTACAGCCTGTTCCCGGACTTGTCTGGGCGCGTCCCCAACAAGAACTCGCGTGCATACCTCGAATCCGTGCACACGCAAGTCATGGAGCAACTACGCTACTTGAACGGCGCACCCTCCGTGCAGATGCAAGTGATCCCCCCAGATATCTTTGGTCACCAGGACGAGACCGACCACGCAATGGAAGACGCAAAGAGCGACGCCATGGCCGATGTCCGTGCAGTGTCACAGGAGTAGGCGCCCCGCGGATCTAGCTGGTCTAGGTCCGTGCACCGGTTCAAAACTATTTATAGCGGTACATACGACGGCTTCCCCGGCCCAAACTTGATGTATTTCTCAACTAATTTGTGTTCTAGACTAACTCGTGTAGCTAGTTGATATCCCTCCCCCGCACGCTAACTAGGTTCTCTGGCGTCAAATTTTACCCCACTGCAAATCCTTCGCCGCCCCTTATCGCTTCTTTGAAAGAACGACTGATTTGTTATCGAAGCGTGATCACCCGGTTTGTGCGGGGTGACCGTTTTGTCATAGTTTTGTCACTGGAATCTGACGTATCTGGTCACCCCTTTTGAATATCAAAGGTTGGTGAAACAAAAAACCCTCCTTTCAGCGCAATTATTCCACACCGGGAATTGCGGAATGCAGACAGCGGACGATACCGAGGCGCTGAGAGCAGCGTTCAACGCGCAGGCCAGCATCACGGATGCACAGGGCAATAAGTACTTGACGCCCGACGACTTTATGGAACTGGTCGCGCCCAAGCACGAGAACTACCAGAAAATTGACCGCAACTCCTACAGAGTGCTTTTCAATGTTGCGGACCAGACACACGCGGACCGCATTGGCCTGCAGGATTGGCTGGCATTCAACCGTCTGCTCGAGCGGCCGGACGCTGAGTACCAGATCGCGTTCAGGGTGTTTGACAAGGGTGGACAGGGTTACGTCGACTTCCAGGAGTTTGTGGACACGTATAACTCGAACAAGTCGCCCAACACCATCCCGTTCGACTGGAACAGCCCATGGGTCTCACTGTACACTGGCCAGCGCGGCAGCCGCCACGCGCTCAGCTACTCCCAATTCACCCAGATGCTGCGTGGTCTTGTTGGCGAACGCATTCGCCAGGACTTCCACTACTTTGACAAAAAGAACACTGGCTACATTACCCCGGCCCAGTTCGAGTCTGTTATTCGCCAGACGGTGGGCCACAAGCTCAGCGACAATCTGCTCGACAACTTGACCACCATCGTCAACCGCCCGGCTGCCACTTCGAGCATGGTATCCTACGGCACTGTGCGCGCGTTTCTGAACCTCATCAACAGTGCTGAGTTGGCTGAGATCGTCGCTCGCAAGGCCAGTGATCCCAACGGCACGTTCACCCGCAAGGACTTTATGGACGCCGCAGCAAGCACCATCAAGTTCAACACCATTACTCCCTTGGAGAGCGACATTCTGTTCCACTTTGCCCAGACAACATCGCCTGAGCACGCCTCCATCGAAAAGTTCCAGCAGATGTTTGATCCTAGCTGGGAGGATGCGTCCTCGCGGTACCGCAGGTCCACCCTCCACAAGGCGGACGCTGCCAAGAATGCTGCAGTAGACCCTGGCTCGTTCCTCCGCGAAGTATTTGCCAGCGCTTACAACTTCACACTGGGTTCCATAGCCGGTGCCTTCGGTGCCACCGTCGTCTATCCCATTGATCTCGTCAAGACGCGCATGCAGAACCAGCGCAAGACCAGCCCGGGCCAGTCTCCGCTCTATGCAAACTCGTGGGACTGCTTCAAAAAGGTCATCTCGCGAGAAGGTGTCAAGGGCCTCTACTCGGGCCTGGGCCCGCAGCTGGTGGGCGTCGCCCCAGAAAAAGCCATTAAGCTCACTGTCAATGACCTCGTCCGTGGCCATCTTACTCGGAAAGACGGCTCATTGCCATTGTGGGGCGAGGTGCTGGCCGGCGGGTCGGCAGGTGCCTGCCAGGTCGTATTCACCAACCCGCTCGAAATTGTCAAAATCCGGCTCCAGGTCCAGGGTGAAATGGCGCGCGCCGAGGGTGTCCCCAAACGTTCAGCACTGTTCATTGTTCGCCAGCTTGGTCTGCTGGGTCTCTACCGCGGTGCTGGTGCGTGCTTGCTCCGCGACGTCCCGTTCTCTGCCATCTACTTTCCCACCTACGCCCACTTGAAACGCGACTACTTTCTCGAGGACAAGGGCAGGAAGCTCAAGGTGTGGCAGCTCTTGAGTGCGGGAGCAATAGCCGGGATCCCCGCCGCCTATCTGACCACACCCGCCGACGTTATCAAAACACGACTCCAGGTGGAGGCACGAAAGGGCCAGGTACAGTACAAGGGTATCATGGATGCCACGCGCACCATTTTCAAGGAGGAAGGGTTCAGCGCCTTCTTTAAAGGCGGTCCCGCCCGCATTCTCCGATCGTCTCCCCAGTTCGGCTGCACTCTTGCCGCCTACGAGGTGCTCAAGCGCCTGTTGCCACTCCCCGGCACCCCCTCCGACAACTCAGAAGCCGGCCACAGCATTCCCAATTCTGACGCCGTCCAATCCCCGCTCAAGTACCTGCGGTCCCGCAACAGTCTCAAAGTCTTGCTGGACATTGACGAGAACTTTGGCAATCCAGTGGCTAAGCTGGGCACACGAAATGTAAATTAGAATGTGGGCATCTATAGCTATTCTATCCTGCTAAAAATCTACCTGTGTGCAAGACCCCGACTCATCACGACCACCCCGCAAGGGCTCGCGACGATGCTGACTAAACTGCACAATGACCAGTTACTCGCCAGGCTCGCCAGTGCAGCGTGTCGAGGAGGAGTTTTCGGAGCACTACCCGACTCAATTGGACGGCCTGGACGTCGAAGAAGAGGTGCGACACACCTGGGAAATCAGAAATTATAAAGCTCTCCCAACACGGACCCTGAGCGATGTGTTTTATGCTGGCGGGCGCCCGTGGCGGATCCTGCTCTTTCCCGAGGGCAATGGGCAAAGTGGCAGTCGTGGCCAGGTGTCTCTCTTTTTAAAGTTGCTCCATGATGATGAGGTTGCCGAAACCAGTGGTGACAGTACTGATGAGAACGACCCGGCGCCGAACTCGGCTAAGGGGAATACCGCAAAGACTGCGGCACGGGCTTTGAATGTGGACGACTCAGCTGCGCCAACTCGACAGAAGCCTTCCAAGGTTTTCAAGGAAGACACTTCGCAAGAAGATCTTGTGTCTATTCATGTGGGACAGCACGGTGGGAGGACCAGCGCGGCTACTAGCGATGGTGGAATTTGCGTCCAGTTTCTGCTTATAATGTGGAACCCAGACCATCCCGAAGCACATTTCACCCAGAAGGTAGAGAAGAGATATAACGCGTCGGTGCAGGACTGGGGATACGCCCAATTCCACGACCTGCGCAGCGCGCTGGCGCCTGGAACTCGAGGGCACGCCATTATTGACAACAACCGGGTCAATATCACGGCGATTGTCAGGGTGATTTCAGACACGACGGGTATTTTATGGCGTGAGAACTTTAGCGATTACGATTCAAAAAAGTCGACGGGCTACATTGGACTTATGAACCAGGGTGCAACATGCTACCTAAACTCTTTAATTCAGTCCCTGTTTTTCACGTCGGTGTTCCGCCAAACTGTGTACATGATACCCGATAGTGAAAACACGCTCGCAGGTAACCTCCAGCGACTTTTCTACCAGCTGAGCACGTCAGATATCACCGTTGACACATCCGGCCTGACCAGATCATTTGGCTGGGACTCGGCTGATGCATTCACCCAGCATGATGTGCAGGAGCTGAATCGCATACTCATGGACAAACTGGAGAACACCATGAAGAACACGCCATACGAAAAGGCATTGAGTAAAATGTTTGTGGGACAGATGAAGAGCTTCATCAAGTGCCTCAATATCGACTTTGAGTCGGCGCGTGTGGAAGACTTTTGGGACATCCAGCTCAACGTGCGAGGATGCAAAGATGTTTACGAGTCTTTTGAAAAATATGTGGAACCGGAACTACTAGCCGGTGAGAACCAATATCACGCCACCGACTTTGGCCTCCAAGATGCAAAGAAGGGTGTTATATTTGAGTATTTCCCGCCTGTACTGCACCTCCAGCTTAAGCGGTATGATTACGACTATATGAGGGATTTGGAAATCAAGATAAACGACCGCTACGAGTTCCCCATGGAGCTTGATCTGGCTAACTATGTTGATCCGGCGAGTGAGGCGAATGAGGCTAAGGAACCCTGGGTCTACGAGCTTCATGGTGTCCTGGTACATTCAGGCGACTTGAATTCTGGCCACTACTATGCTCTTATCAAGCCAGACGCACGTGGGAGTTGGTACCGATTCGATGACGATTATGTGACTCCAGCAACCCCCCGCGAAGTGCTTGAGGAAAATTACGG
This sequence comes from Wickerhamiella galacta, assembly GCA_030582755.1. NCBI lineage: Eukaryota > Fungi > Ascomycota > Dipodascomycetes > Dipodascales > Trichomonascaceae > Wickerhamiella > Wickerhamiella galacta. The sequence goes on along the minus strand of JAJMGW010000027.1, from coordinate 62,960 downwards.
TGGGCAAAGCGGTGCAAGTGGCATGCCTCATGGACTCCAACGCGTTACCAGCGCTTATATGTTGGTATACATAAGAAAGTCAAGAATCGACTATGTGCTGCCGTCAGGTGCAGACCAGGTACCTGCTCGCATTCCCGCTAGCTTGCAAAATGAGGAGCTTCGTGAGGAAAAGTTACGGCAAGAGATTGAGGACAAGGAAAGGCACATGGATATTGGTGTTCTCTCAAATAACCAGTTCAAACATAACACATCTGTGGGCCTGGCACCCTGGTCTAGTCAAGCGAAAACGCCAGCAAGCGCCGGGATTGTACGTTTCCGCCGAGACAGAACGGTCAAGGAGCTGATGAAACTGATTGAGGGCCTGGACCAGGTTTTTCTCCCTCCCAAGCCAGTCACACTATGGTTGGTAAGTACCCACGAATACAGCACGCGGCGTCTTGTCCTAATACCCAACGATCGGCTTGACGAACCCGCTCATATTCTTGCCATGTCAACGGGCGGTATGACCCCCTGTGTATGGGTCGAGACAGCAGAGGGAGATGTTGATACCAAATTGCTTGTCTTTGTTAAAGAGTTTGATGCCAAAGCACAGAGTCTTCGGGGCCTGGGGACCCGATGGATTCGTACCGACGCAACTTGGCACGCCATATTTGGAGATACAACAGCCTATAAAGAGTTCAAGGGCACCGTAGAGCCTCTGCCAGCTGATGCAACTGTGGCTTCAAGTGGGGTAGATTTTGGATCCATTATTGTCCTGGCGAAAGATGACTCCCCAGTAACAAACAAAGAGAAAGCTGGCAGCGCTCTCCTGCGTATCAAGGACTACTACAAGTTACTACAACACATGGTCTCGCTTTCTGTGATTGCTAAAGCTTCTTGTGACTCGGTTGACATAGATGGACGCGATATTGAGGACCTCGAAGGCGTGGCTCACGTATCAGCTACAACTTTGGATACGTATCCCAAACTAGTGAGTCGTATTGGCGAAGCACTGGGCATAGATCCGGGATATCTTGCTCTTTACGTCTCAGGCTATAACGGCACACTGCAACAGCTCAAGAGTGATGGGAGCAATTTGAAGGAACTGTTTCCTCGTCCCTTAACGGCTCCAGGAGCACATGCTAATGTCCTGTACGAGGTTCTTGAAAAGCCGTTAGTGGAGTTCGAAGAGAATTGCCCTGTTTCTCTGCTGTGGTTTTCTGATCAAATGACTCATGGGAAACTTGTTTCTCTTGTGCTTCACCGAAGCCAAACTCTCCAGGCAATCGTGGAAGCCCTTGTTGCTAACGGAGATATTTCAGCTGATGCGGCTCAATATGTCAAATTTTGGACTAGCGACTCATTGCGGGAGCTTCACGAATTGCTCCACTCGACACACGTCTCGGAGCTGGGCTCAACCGGGGAGGTTTTTGGGTCTTTAATGACAGATGAGGAGTGGAACGTTAGGGCTAACCAGCTGGCTGGGCGCATTGTGACAGTGTTTCGCTTCTACAAAACCCCTTCAAGCTGTCATACTGTGCCGTTTTCGTTTGCCATTTTGAAGGATGAGCCCTGGTCTCAAACTAAGGAACGGCTAAAGAAACGTCTTGGCTATTCAGAAAAAGTGTTTGAGAATATTCCAATCGCAGTGTGCCAATACGATGCTAAGTATGAGCCTCTGTATATTGACAGTGATGAGCAGATTCTCTTTGACCACATGCGAGAAGAAGACCTTCTGGGGCTAGACCACGTCGACAAGTCCCGAACAAGCCTTGGAAGGGCGGCCATGGTTATAAAATAAGTTGCCATAAAGCACCAGCACATTTAATATTCATACCGTTCTATCTCCTTTTTTGCTTGTTTCGATACTCCAATTCAGCTGTCACATCTGCAGGCGTGTGAAATACATCTACCACTTACGTCTTGCACGATATTTCTGTGCTATTTCCTATATAAGTAAACGCTGGATTTCATTAGTCACTTTTCATGGCGAGGAAAATCAGGCTGCCCAAAGAATTGCAGGAGCAGGTCGATAGTACTGATCGCAAGGAGTGGAGCAAGACACATAACTTTACAAAGTATGGTAAAAACCGAAAGCAGCTGAGAAAGGAGCAACGACAAGAGAAGAAACAGCGGAGATCTGGACAACCAGCCCGGTTGCAAGATGCCGAAACACAACTAGAGCCCAACCAAAACGGTAAAACACAGGGCCAAAATGGGCGCCTGAAATTCAACAGCAATCCCAAAACGGCTGCTGAAACAATGGCTGCTTTGAAAATGGCAAAACTTGCCCAAAATAATCAACACAAATCGGGCTCGCTCGGCAATGAGACCGCAGAGAAGAAACCCGGTAAATCTCAATCTCAGACGGAGTCTTTAGAAGATAAAAAGAGAGGCCGGCCCCGAGACCTCTCTGGTAGCTCCACGAAAAAGTTGAAATTAGGCCCCAGCGCTCACGAAGTTGAAATGATGGCGAAAGAGGAGGAGGATGCTAAGTATTATGCCAAAAAACTTGGTCTCAAGAGCCTGAAGATCAAAGGTGAAGATGATGGATTTGGCGATCTGTTAGGAGGCCTTGATTTTGATCACTTTTATGATAGGAGTCAGGACGAACTTGACAATGAGGACGCTCGCTGGAGTGATAGCGATAGTCTTTCGTTGGCCAATGCGGAGCAGACCCCACATACGAAAGTAACCGCTGAAGGTTCCAAGGCTGGCATTGACACTCCAGAGGACTCGGATGTCGTTGCAAACCCGTGGAGCAGTGACGATTCACTCAGCGAAGGAGACTTCACTGATAACACTGATCTTGAGGGAGGTGTGAATTCGCCGCACGAAAAACCTTTGTCTGGTGCTGAGGAGGAGTTGGACGACAAAATGACAGTGGAAGAGTCTATGGCTGCACTCCGATCTGCCAAATCAAAGCCCGGTGCGAAGGCCACTAAATCCGAACCTAGCTTTCAAACGCAGAATACCGATTCAGACATTAAAGGTGATTCTGCCGAATTGCAGTCTACTGTGAACTCCTTGAGCGGTGATGACTCCGTGAGCGAGGGTGACTTGACCGATGATACTGATACTGAGGATGAGGAACCCCACGTTAACGGCCATTCTGGTGAGGATAGTGGCATATTTGAAAATCCTTGGGGCGATGATGATTCGTTAAGCGATGGCGATTTCACAGATAACAGTGATCTCGAGGGAGATGTGGTGCGTGGAAACGATTCTCAGTCAGACTCGGATGAAGAGCTGGACGATAATATGACCGTGGACGAGACAATGGCTGCACTCAAAGCACTCAAGTCCAAGAACAAAACCCCGCCCAGCAAGGAAGTGAAGGTCAAGGAACCCAAAGAGCCCAAAGAAAAAGAATCCCCCTACCTACCTCCGGGGCCTTCAAAATATACCCCACCTGCTCGACGGCGACTGCTAGGAAATTCTGGGCTAGAATCCGAAGAGGAGCAGCGATTGAAGCGCCTGGTGAAGAGCAGCCTAAACAAGCTAGCTGAAAGCAATATTGGCTCAATAGTAAATGAGCTGGAGAAGCTTTTCGTGGAAAACAGTCGAAATCTCGTGGGCCAAGTCCTTACCAACGTCATCATAGAAAGCGTAGCGCAACAAAACACGCTTCAAGAGGTTTATCTAGCGACCCATGCAGCACTCATTACTGCTCTGTTCAAGACAATCGGTATCAACTTTGGTGCCCAGTTCATCCAGTTGGTGGTGGCACAGTTTGAGAAAAACTATCAAGATGAGGATCAAGGGAAATCGTGTTACAACATACTGTATCTCATTCTAGAATGCTACATGATGCAAATGGTGTCCTGCAAGCTTATTTACGATTTCATCCGTCAGTTCCTTAGCTCCATCACAGAGCAGAATACAGAGCTGCTTTTGCTGATTATTCGCACGTGCGGCTCACAACTGCGCAGCGACGATCCCGAAGCATTGAAGAACATAATAGTTCTTTTACAAAGCACAATGGCAAGGCAAGATAAGGATCAACTGAGCATGCGAACCAAGTTTTTGGTGGAAAGCATCATGGCCCTGAAAAATAATCGTCAAAAGCCTGCCAGCGAAGGTCTACATACCGTGCGACTTCGGCTTAGAAAATTCCTCGGTGGCATACATGGCCAAGCTACTGAGCCACTGCAGGTCACTTTGGATGACATCAAAAACATCGAGACAAAAGGGAAATGGTGGCTTGTTGGTGCGGCTTGGAATAACGGGGGCTCATCTAGCAAAGTTGAGGCTCAAAACACGGATCACGAAGATGTCGCCAACATGTTAGATACGGCTGAGCCCAATTGGCTTGACCTTGCCAAAAAGCAAAGGCTGAACACAGACGTAAGAAGGGCTGTGTTTGTGGCCCTGATGGGGTCTGAAGACTACATGGATGCTGTTCAACGCATTGACAAGCTCCACCTCAAGAGCAAGCAGGAACGGGAGGTCCCGTTTGTGATTTTGCATTGCTGCAGCAACGAGGAGTGCTACAACCCCTTTTATGCTCTTGTCGCAAGCAAGGAATGCACAAGACATTCTGTCCGCAAAACCTTTCAATTCTCTTTATGGGATTTTCTTGCTCAGCTCGCCGAATCCAGCACCGGTAACGAGAGCTTGGTGCGGAAGGCCATGCACTATGGGCGCTTCTATAGCTTTTTGGTTGCCCAGGGGGCACTCTCGCTCGAAATTCTCAAAACGATCGACTTGCTAACGGCAAGTGGCAATGTAGCGGTGTTTCTTGATGTTTTCTTCATTCACCTTTTTCGTACTATTGGTAAGGAGGCTGAGACGCAAGGAGCACGGGACAATATGGGCAACGAAACCCGACAAGCCCAATTCTTGGCCAAGACTCTAACTAGTGTGAAAGATCAGCCACTGCTCAGAGGCATGCAATACTATTTTCCCCGCATACTTCACTCGGAAGCGCTGGGGACTTCCAAAAAGGCAGTCGCTCGCGTCAAGTGGGCCGTTCAGTTGTCGACTGACATGATCAGCGAGTTGGTGTCGCGGGCCCACATCAGCGCTCATTCTGGTTAGACAAGTAGATATCAGCCACATATTTATATCAGTGCCTTTTTCTCAAGCGCTTTGCGGCGGAGGTCCGTGCTGCTCAGTTTTTCCTCGCCAATGTCACCCGCAATGAGGCCCACCTCAAGGACGTGGAGCTCGTTCCAGCCCTTCTCCCTCCTGAGCTGGTTAACCTGATCTGCTCCTGCGCTTGTTTCCTTGCTCACGACCAGGGCATCAATGTCTCGATCTGTGCCAGTGGGCCCGTAGATATCCCGAATCTCGTGTATGAACACTTTCAAGCTGGGTGCAATGCCGGAGATAAAAGAGCGAACCTTGCTGTTACGCACATTGTATGGCTCTAGCGCACCGGCGTACTTTTTGTTTTGCAGCAGTTCCTGTCCAGTGATTCCAACGATGAGCTTCGATGTGCAGGCCAGCGCCGAGAGAGTCAACAGTAGCTTATGCCCATAGTGCAGGTGGTCAAACGTGCCGCCAACCGCAGCAACGGGAAACTGCGTGCTCTTATCGGGGCACCTGCTGCCGCTGCTGATATCAATTGGCTCCCCAGCTGGAAGTGTGGTGGCCGACCCAACGGTTGCGTGATCCAGGTCTAGGTCCTGCGTCACGAAAACACGAGACCACTTGTGCTGGTTAAGCTCTGGAACTACAGTCACATCTGTGCTAGCACAGAATTTCAGGGCCAGCTCGTAGGCTCGCCGGATAATGTGTTCTCGGGCGTAGAACTCTAAGGGCAAAGAAGTGAGAACTACGTCAAGGCGGTCCCCAGCGAGTTGGCCAGCAGATTCCAATGCATCTATGCTGAACGAATGGGGGTCCAGAAAGATTGCCGCAGACATTTTCGGTCAACTATCACAACTTCTGGTGCGTTGCCTTAGGTCTGCTGATTACGTCGCGGTGTGTTCTGGCGCTTTGACTACATGTCACAGCCCACCAGAAGGGCAGCTTCGCCGCAAGTGGCCGGGGTCCTACGTCACCTTGAGGATGGCAACCCGGCTACGGTTTCACGGGAGCTTCTGGCATGCAATATTGTACGGGGACGCGCCGAGCTGGTCTCGGAGATCATAGCACTATGTGATAGCACTGCCGTTAGCGATGACACGGTCGCAACGCTAGTAAGAAATATCAACTGTGGTTCGCCCAGAGTTGGTTTGTATATAGTTCGGGCCCTGGTGGCTGAGCTCATGGTCCGGGGGAGTTTCAGGGTGGGGCTCGTTCTTACGCGTCTTTTGGTGCTGGGAGTCGTGCACGAGGCAGTATTTCTGGAAACTGTACTCTGGCTCAATAACGAAAAACACATAGATGCGGCCATTGCAATGCTGAGCCACTCGCTGGCTCACCTACACGCAAAGTGTCCCCAGTCGGCCGAGTACACGATCCAGCAGTTCCCAGCTGAGCGATTGGACCAGTTGGACCAAGAAGCCGTTCAGCTGGTCAAGAACGACGTGACTACCGAGGACGAGGAGACTACCGAGCACTGTTTTGATGTCGACGAAGAGTTCACCGAGGACCTGGAAGAATGGAAGGCCGCCGAGGAGGAGTACGAAAAGAGGCCCGAGAGACAGCAGCCAGGCCAGACGCCATCGCAGGTGCCCGCACAGGGGGAGATTATCGACATGACCGACCAGGCGCGCGTCGATCTCAAAAAGACCGTCTACCTCAGCTTGATGTCGGCTCTGTCTGCGGACGAGGCCACCCACAAGCTGCTCAAGCTGGACACTGCCAGCAAACACGCCCAGGAGGTGGTGGACACGCTTGTCGAGACGTGTGCCCACGAGAAAATCTACAACAAAATCTACGGTAATATTGGCGTGCTGCTGTGCGGCTCAGGGCGCCGATGGCCCGCGTGTTTCGAGGCAGCGTTTCGTGCTGTGTACGAGACAGTCCACCAGTACGAAACCCCCCAGATCAGGAACCTCGGGACTCTGTTTGGCCACATGTTGTCTACCGACGCGCTTTCGTGGCATGTGTTTGACGTGGTGGCTATTACCCTGGACGAAAGCACGCCCTCGAATAGGATCTTCCTCAAGTCCCTGTTCGATGAACTGCGGCAGGACCTGGGGCTCAAAACTCTGCACCGTCGTCTCTCAAACCCCAGACTGAGCGCTGCAGTCGCGCGGGTGTTTCCATCTCAGGATTTGGACAACGTGCGGTTCGCGATCAACTTTTTCACCGCCATTGGCATGGGTCCATTGACGGATGAGATGCGAGCCGTGCTAGACAAGTCTCGACAAGACAAAAAGACGTAATTACCTATAGAACCTATGACCTATATGGCCCAGAGCCAAAAACCGACCCGACTGTTGAGACGTACGGCTTTAGTTGTGGGCCCCTCCAACCCTAGCCACCAAGCGACGGGTTACAGAGGGTGACCCATCTCGGTTTAGTAACATCCTTTAATATGCTGAAAGCACTCGCTCGCCCGCAGTCCAAGCATGTTGCCAGGCTAGTTAGACCGGTAGCAATGCCTTTTTCCCGCGGAATGGCATCAAGTGGTAAGTACACCTCGGTTGGGGCGCGCAGCCGTCCAAGCTACTCATTAGGTATTTTGGCTAACGCCGCGCTCGCCAGTGGGGGTCAGGGATTCGTGTGCGCAGGTGGCCCGGAGCCCACGCGTACTGCGGACCTTCTCTCGAGAATGCGGTAGTGGCCAGAAACCGTAAAAAGTTTTTAGGCAAGGCTAACACAGTTGACAAAGATGTTGTAGTGATTGGTGCCGGTCCTGGAGGCTACGTGGCTGCCATCAAAGCCGCGCAGCTAGGATACACGACCGCGTGTGTGGACAAGCGTGGTCCTCCTGGTGGAACATGTTTGAACGTTGGGTGCATCCCGTCCAAGGCGCTACTCAACAACTCTGAGATCTACCACATCATCAAGGACGACTCCAAGGGCCGCGGTATCGATGTGTCTGACGTCAAGCTGAACTTTGGCCAGTTCATGACCGCCAAGGACCAGGCGGTCTCGGGCCTCACCGGTGGCGTGCGCATGCTGTTCAAGAAGAACAAAGTCGACTACCTCGAGGGGTCTGCCACACTCAAGGACGAGCACGCGATCGAGGTCAAGCCCAACGACGATTCCGAGCCAGTTGTGCTGAACGCCAAAAACATCATCATTGCCACGGGCTCCGAGCCGACGCCGTTCCCCGGCATTGAGGTCGACAACGAGAAGATTGTGGACTCTACCGGCGTGCTGAGCCTTAAGGAGGTGCCCAAGTCGATGGTGATCATAGGTGCGGGCATCATTGGTCTGGAGATGGGTTCCGTTTATGCGCGTCTGGGAACCAAGGTCACGGTCGTGGAGTTTCTCGACGCCATTGGAGGCGTCGGCATGGACCCCGAGGTGTCCAAGGCCGCGCAGAAAATCCTCAAGAAGCAGGGTCTCGACTTCAAGCTCGGCACCAAGGTCACTGCCGCCAAGCGCGACGGCGACTCGGTCAAGACCAGCATCGAGGACTCCAAGGGTAAGACGGCCGAGCTTGACAGCGACATTCTACTCGTGGCCGTGGGCCGCAAGCCCTACACTGAGGGCCTGGGGCTCGAGGAGCTCGGCATCGAGACCGACAACAAGGGCCGCATTGTTGTCGACCAGGAGTACCGCACCAAGTACCCCCACATCCGCGTGATTGGCGACGCTACGTTCGGTCCCATGCTGGCCCACAAGGCCGAGGACGAGGCGATTGCTGTTGCCGAGCTCATCAAGACCGGCTATGGCCACGTCAACTACAACGTGATTCCCTCGGTCATGTACACCCACCCCGAGGTGGCGTGGGTTGGACAGAACGAGGAGCAGCTGAAAAAGGACGGCGTCAAGTACAAGGTCGGCAAGTTCGCGTTTGCTGCCAACTCCCGTGCTAAGACCAACAAGGACACTGACGGGTTTGTCAAGGTGCTTTCCGAGAAGGACACCGACCGCATTCTCGGTGTGCACATTATCGGCCCTGGCGCTGGCGAGCTGATTGGCGAGGCCGGCCTGGCGCTCGAGTATGGTGCGTCGGCCGAGGACATTGCGCGCACCTGCCACGCGCACCCCACTCTTTCTGAGGCGCTCAAGGAGGCTGCCATGGCCGCATATGACCAGCCCATCAACTCGTAGTTTAGAAGTAGCTGGTTAGTTATAGCAATACTTGGGCTGGCGTGGTAATTAGTTGCGGTGCCATCCGGTTTGTTGTAGTTAAAGCTGGAAGGCGGTTAGTTTATTGCAATACTGAGTAGTGGTAGACCACATTAGCGGCAAACCGGTCGCAGCAATTAAATGCAGTACCTGGGCGCTCGTTTCTTGTCTCGGCGAGGCGAGGGTCTCTTTTCGTATCGTGGGGGACTGGCCTGACTTGTCGTAACGCCCAGCCATTTTGGTTACCGGCTATGGTTACCGGCTGTGGTTACCGGCTGTGCTTCACCGGCTGTGCTTCACCGGCTTGAGCGGCTCGAACCAAGTCTGGCCTAGGAAATCTTGCCTATTATCGGCTCGAGCGCCAACGGCAGCCACTCGGCCGCATCGCCCGGAAAGAACCAGCCCTCCGGGCGCGACGTACCTGAGTCTGTATTGAACACAGCCACCTTTCCCCCACGCTGTACTACCTCGTCAATGTAGCCTGCGGCGGGCCACACCGTGGCAGACATGCCGATGACTAGAATCAGGTCGACCTCGTCAGTGTCTATGAACGAGTCCGCCCGCTCAATCGCATTGTATGGAAGCGCCTCGCCAAACCACACGACGCCAGGCCGCAGCAGTGATTTGCACTTGGGGCAGCGGGGGAGCTCCCCGGGCGGGATGTGCGGGGTAGTCTCGTCGCCGGGCGCACTGGCAAGTGCGGGGACCAGTGGGTGCTCGCGTGTGCGTTCCTCGTAGTTGCACACAAAGGACGTGCACCGCACCGTGAACAGATCGCCGTGGAGGTGCACAAGCGACGCTTGCGGGTGGTCTGCCTGGCCAGACAGCCCGTCGACATTCTGGGTGAGTGTGAGGAACCTGTCGGGCGGCCAGCGCCGAGCAAGCTCAGCCAGCGCGCGGTGGCCCCGGTTGGGCCTAGCCCGCAGTGACGCGCCCCGTCTGGCGCTGTAGAACTGCCAAACAAGCCCCGGGTCGTTCTCAAACGCCTCGGGGGTCGCCAGATCAAACGCCTCATGCTGCCGCCACAGGCCCCCCGCCCCGCGAAACGTCGGCAGCCCACTCGACGCACTGAGCCCAGCGCCGATCAGGGCTATGACCTTGCGGGCACCCGCCAAGTATTGCTGGAATGCCCGGAGATCTGGCTCCATCGTGAACCCCCCTGCCGGTGAGTCAGCAGGAGTGTCCAAGTTGACTTTGCCATCTGGGACTTCATGGCAGTGACGTCGGTGGCAGAGGCAGCCAAACCGATCCTTGATGGCGTCTACAAGCTCAAGAATGCGAGCGGACAGGACGCGTCGTACATTTTCCAGGTGCTTCCCGACAAGAAGCTGACGGACTACTACCGGGTGATCAAGCGGCCCATGGCACTCAACATCATCCGGCAGAACCTGCGCAACAAAAAATACAAGACGATTGCGCAATTTGTGCGGGACGTGGCGCAGATCACGCATAATGCGCGCACCTACAACCCACCCGAGAGCTTCATCTATACGGACGCAGTGGTTGTTGACAACTTCCTGCGCGAGCAGCTCCAGAAGCTGCGACAGCGCGCCGCGTTCCCACCAACCGAGCTCGAGTACCCTGACCTGGGCCCATTGCCAGTGTACCCGCAGACGGTTCCCGAGGACGACAGCATGGACAGTATGGACGACAGCGACCAGTCTGGAGACGAGCCCGACGAGTACGGGCGGCGGCGGCGGCGGCGTCCTGTTCGGCGGTCGGTTCTCCTGGGCCGGCGCAAGCGCCAAGAGGAGGAGGAAGAGGAGGAGAAAAACATAACTGACCCACGCAAGCGGCGCGGCCGTCCTCCCACCGTGGACAAGCCGCACGAGCAGCGGATCAAGGCGGTGGTGCGCGCTGTGCGCCGCGAGCGCGACCCTACGACCGGGCGTTCTCTGTACCTTGAGTTTGAGAAGCTGCCCGACGCCAAGCTGTTCCCCGACTATTACGAGCAGATCACCGAGCCGGTAGCGCTGGACGCCATCCGCAAGAACATCAAGCGTCGCAACTACAGCTCGTTCGAGGTGTTTCTCAAAGACATCAACACTCTGTTCAATAACGCAAAGCAATACAACGCCGAGGAGTCGCAGATCTACCAGGACGCGCAGCACCTCCAGCGCGTGGCCGCGGCAGTGGCCGAGGAGGAGCTCAAGAAGCCGGATGCGGCCTATCAGGACCCCGATTCCAACTCCAAGGTGTCGCGCGTTCCTCTGGACCACTTTGAGCACCGTGGAGAGACCTACGGCGTGGGAGACTGGGTGCACATTTCCAATCCCAACGATCCTGCCAAGCCCACCGTAGGCCAGATCTTCCGGATCTGGCAGGAGAACGGCCAAAAGTGGATAAACGCGTGTTGGTATTATCGTCCTGAGCAAACAGTGCACCGCCATGATAAATTGTTCTACGAAAACGAGGTCGTCAAGTCCGGTCAGTACCGTGACCACCCCGTCGATGAGATTCTCGAAAAATGTTTTGTCATGTTCATCACAAAATACCAACGTGGCCGGCCCGCAGATATTGGAAACCGCTCTGTCTACTGTTGCGAGTCGCGCTACAACGATCACGAAAAGACGTTCAACAAAATTCGGACCTGGAAGGCATGCATTCCTGACGAGGTGCGGTCGTCGGACTACCCCATGACGTCGTTCAAGAAAACCAAGCAGCTGCGGCGAGTGATCTCGCCCATTAAACACTTGCTGCCTTCAGATGCCAAGGACACGGACCCGGTCCCCGATCCGAAGATGGGCGCCCCCAACGCGCCGCCTATTGTCGGGGCGGTGTACAAGCGGCCAGTGGACCCCAATGACCCTCCAGAATTGCCGACGCCATCCTCACCGCAGGCGGAGGGCCGCCGGGCTTCCCCTGCTGCACCCTCCTCACATGTGGGGACGCCAACACCGCGGCCGCTGGCTGGCTACGGACAGAACGGTACGTCACTGGGAACCCCGGGCGTACCAGCAAATCCCGGTACCACAGCTGCATATCCCCCTATCAGTGGGACTCCCGGGGCACCGGCCTCGGCGGTGTCCACTGCGTACGCGCTACCTCAGCCGGTTGTGAGCAAGCTGGATGCCGGAGACTTGCACCAGGTTGCCAAGCTCAAGGACGGCCAAGTTCTGTGGTTCCCAGCGTGTCCCATTTGGGTCTCGCACAGGGTGCTGAGTGACCCAGTCCCGAAAACCGCGACGTTCACGTTCGAGAATGAGACTGAGCCCTCGCTGGTTGCTCCACGCGGATTTGGACATAGTGCCAAGTATATGGCGTGGAAGCTGGCGAAGCAGTCTAGCAGCTGAACCAAACTGACTGAACAAGCGCCAGCCAAATATAGATGATCAAGTAGATTTGATAATAGACTCGTTGCTTTAACGGAGCTGGTGCCACACCTGCACCTGAGATAAGGTTCGCCTCAGAGAGGCCCGACTAGTGTTTCTTTAAAATACAAGACCCTTTGAACACCTACACAACCTGGCCAGCATATATGGACCTAATCTCTTGATCAGGATCAAGCGACCTGGGTTAGATTGCTGTAATGACCTCACCGCTAAAACCACTGATTTCGCCAGATTAAACATCAAAATGAAGAGTATTTCCAAAAATAAAAGGGTATGTCGCTAAAGTAATAATCAAACTACGAAAGAGCAGCTCCGTTGATGCCCCAGTACTGTTCGGCGGCAAAAGCACCAGGAGCCTTCCAGGGATCGTTAAAGGCAGTGAACAAGAGTACGTCATTGCCGCAAGACTTTTTGATGGAAGAAATAGCGGACCGCTGGTTCTGCTCAGAGGGCACGGCCTTGTTGTTGCTGTTACCCTGGGAAGGCCAGCCAGCCTCGGTGACAACGACCTTCTTGTCGCCACAGGCCGAAGCGACGCGCTGGATCTGTTGGACAGTCCACTCACCGGCTCCGTCCGCGGCTACGTTGCCGTCGAAGAACGCGTGAGCATTGATGGCAATGTAGTCAGAGACCTTGCACAAGTCGGGGTTGTTGATGGTGGCAATGAAGGTGTCGACGGTGACGACCGGGCCAGAGTAACCGAGACTCTTGAGCTGCGAGCGGCCCTGGTCCACATACTTGCTCACCTGGCCGACCGACGCAGTGCCGTCGTTGACGAGCTCGTTACCAATGTTGACGGTGTGGACCGAGCCCCAGTCACCATTGATGCCGTCGTGCATGGCCTGGATAGAGCCCTGGATGTCACTGACATCAAAAACGCCGAGGAACAGCTTCTGGCCGTCGCTCTTCGCATTGTACACGTTGGCGACCTGGTTGCAGTCGGTGCCGTAGAGACGGATCACTTCGTAGCCAGTGAGCTTTGCGAGATCGGTGGAAACCTCGTCAGAGGTCTTGCAGCCACCAGTCTTGCTGTAGGGCGTGTAGGTGACACCAAGGGCGCCAGAGGAGCCAGCGCTGCCTGAGGGGCTGGCGGAACCAGAGCCAGAAGCACTGGGGGCAGAGCTGGACTCGCTAGAGGAGCTGGACTCGCTGGGGGCGGTGCTGGACTCGCTAGCAGCGGCACTGGACTCGGCAGGAGAGGGAGTAGCCGACGTCTCCTTTGCGGGGGACGAAGATGGCGCCTCACTAGATACGGTCTCAACAGCCTGGGACACGGCCTGGTTGACAGCGGCAACGACGCTGGAGGGCGCGTCCTGGTGACCGGCTGTGACGTAGTAGGTCTGCTGAACGGTCACGCGGACCTCGGCGGGGTTGGCCTCACGCTCATGAACGTGGTGCTCGGTAGCCATAGAGCCGGCAAGAAGGGCCAGAGCGGCCATCTTAGAAAAACGCGTAAAAGCCATGGGTCCAATAAGAAAGATAGGTAGTAGTAGTGTCAAAGGAGGGTCGGGTTCGAAAGAGAACGATAGGCCACTGGCTGCAGGGGAAAGCTAAGGAAAGTTATATACCGTAACCGGGCGATTAGTGAGGAGAAAATTGATTGTCTCAGGGCTGCAGATATGCATGCGGTATTTGAGGTTTAGGGCATATCGTGTTCGTGGGTCCGGTTGGGCAGCCGTGCGCAGCGGAATACAATGACATTGAGGTATGTAGCTCACGAGCGCATACTGGCGCTGGGATGGCCGGTGCGGCCAGTGCGTGCCGGGAAACGGCGTCAAGACGGCGGTATTGGTCTTGTTTACGATATGCATCCCTTAGGTAAGTTTGATCAACATTGGTACATTCGGAAAGCGACACGAAGCGTAGCGAACGTGATGGGGACTCTCTGTGCTACCAAAACGTGTAGGCAGCAGTTGCAGATGCCAGCCGGCCCTTTATGCCACGCTTGGGCTCTGCGGAAGAGTAACTGGCCGCTGCAATGTGGGCGACCTAGCCCTAAGTGCGACCAATTTGACTTTAGGTAAACAAAGTCAGTCATTAAAGGCTTCACCTGTAGCAACAATTCCATTGTTTGTTACTCTCGAGTCTTGACATAATGAGCAACTCGAGCAAAATCAATAGGCCTATAACAAATTGCTAGCTAGAGATTCTAAGGCGCGTCTCGCTGGGAAGGAGTAATGTAAACAAACACACAGCTCAGCCGAATATTTAGAGTCAGTTCGGCCGCGCCAATTCGGCCTGCCAAGCCTATCATAGCACTCCAGTAAGTCAAGCTACAGATAGCTCATAGCAACGGTGAGGCAAAAAATCTACTTATTAGTACCGGATGGCCCAAGGAATGCTCAGCCTAGCCAGCGCACAGTCAGGTAGAAGCACACGACCAGCGTGGCTATCCCGCCGTAGAACACGATTTTGTCCTCCTTGAGGCGGCGTTCGACCTTGCGCACAGTCTCTGCGGACACCCCCAGCGTGCTGGCAGCCTTGTGCAATGTGCGCTGGGTACCGCGCAGCAGGTCGTTCTGATCCGTTAGATCACCCAGCGCATGGCGCCCGCGCTCGATAAACTCATCCAGCTGGGCGCCTGCACGCGACAGCACATCATCCTCGCGCAAGAGTCCCTCTTCGCGGGACACGTCGGCCTGTGGCTGCGCGAACGGGTTCTCGCTGGCTGCCGCCGCAGGTTGCCGCCGGGCAAACAGCTCTTGCCGGTTGGCAGCCGCGCTGCTCGCCTCACGCTTGGCCTTGAGGACCTTGTACTTTTCTCGGGCCTCGGCGATTTCTGTGCGGAACTTGTCGAGGCGATCGTGGCCCTGTTTTTTCTTATCGTCGCTGGGCTCGTGCTGGATGGCTGCAGCGTAATTGTCGATGGCCTTTTGGAAGGCCGTCAGCGCCACAGACAGCTGGCCTTGCGTGGACGGTGGAGCGTCTTCGGGGGCTGCCTCGAACGCCTCCAGGTCCCGCTTGAGAATCTGGGACTGCTTGACGGCGTAGTTGAACAGCGAGCTCATGACGCGTGGCCTGCTTAGTGGGCTCGCGAGTGAAAAATCGCTGGGTGGGTTAGCCGTCGGGCTGGGTTTCACAAGCCCTTGGAAGATCTGTTTCCAGGAAAACAGTAAAAGAACGTCACCAAGTGTAAAGCGAGCATGGTCTGGCTGAGAACTATCTCAGGCTTGGTGGCCCCTGGTTGGCACGGCAGCGTATCACCAAGAATAGTCTGTGGCAATGTGGTGGTCGCCACCAGCACAAAACACGGCTACAAAACACACTGCCTTCCCATAGCCGGGCGTATCATGCATTCTGCAACACTGACATAAACAATTTGTTGGCGGGGAAACGGATAGCGGCTTCCTGTGACAATATGCAGGTAACACCCATGATGGCTACAACTGCGCAGCGTAGTGCGGCCTATTTGTGAGTGGCCAAGAGTTGCCTCAATGTATCGACACAGATTCTCTGACGCATTCCTTTCTGTGTTCGAGTATGTAGTTCATTTCACGTGGCCATGTTTAAGCTAGTAGACAAGCTCCTCAGGCTCCGTGCACGGCTAGCGCAGCGGCGATGGCAATTCTTGACATAACAACTGCCTTCCCACCGTCACGAAAGCGCTGGGTTCCGTTTCAGACACTGCGTTGTGCAACTGACGTCGTGTAGCCATGGTGGTCTTCCGTAAATCCGTAAATTTTAAGGGCTGTTACACTAGAGCGGTGCCTATACCCTTGTTTCATAGTGGCTCGAACCTACCTGGCATGCACTGGCTTTACTATTCTTGCGTGTATGGTCCCTGCAGCATCTAATTCCCCAGCACCGTGAATGTAAATTACTCGCAGGGTTTAGGCAGCGAAATCATTCTAAGAAAACGTAAGGTGCTAGTGGTCCAGGCAGAACCAGAGTTGAAAATAGAGGTAGTCAAAAACAGAGTGGAAGAGAGCAGACCATCAGTAAGAATTTGATCCTCTGCGAGTATGGATCCCGAGCACTTCTCTGCGTCATTATGGTCGGGCTGGACTCAATGAAATTGGCCGAGTAAAGCATTTAGTCCCGCATACGTCATTTTCTCGAAATGTCACTGAGATCCAATGTACACTGCTGTTTTGCGAAGGTTCAAGATACTAAGGACTGTCATATAAAATATCGCTTCGTATGTTGACCAGCCGCACATTTTGCAACGCGTTCCACACAGGATTTGTCTGTCAATGGCCTAAATAATTACAAGCAGGTGGAACATGTGCAGGTCTAGCAATAGTGCTTATTGCGCTAGCGTTTCGTAAAACTGAACTATATAGTCACTAGTTTGAAGTGCGGGGATAACCTCTAAATATATCAGTACTTCGTGCTCGACTATACAGGATCCAAGGCAGTCCAACTTCTCAAATTACATTACACAGTCAAGCAGAAATTCAGAAACAAAAGTACATTAGAAAATGAAATGCTAGCTGAACAAATGCCAGGAACAGTGCTTTGCTGGTTAACCTAATCTTGTCACGCCAGGTTATACTCTACAAGGCTTCTTGGATTAAACCAGCTTGTCTATAGTCATTACACAGCCGGCCGGAACCAAATGCGCCGCAATCTCCATCGTGAACGACATGACACTGCTGTCCTGACTCACGTGACCCACGTTTATACCGGCGGACGACAGTGCTCGTGCAGCCCTTTTACGCATGTTTCGGGGCCGGATGCTGTTTCTGCGCGGTGGAATCGCGATGCAGGTGCCGTTACGGCCCTGGGGAGCGAGCGTGCTGTGCTCCCGGCCGGCAGTGACCGGAGTGCGTGGTCTGCACCACTTCGACACCCGCAAGTTTGCGGTGCAGTTGGAGCGCGAGGGGTTCACGCCGGCACAAGCAGACGCCATTCTCAAGTCGCTGGCAATGGTGCTCAACGACACAGTGAGCCAGCTGAACGGCAACCTGGTGGCCAAGAACGAGTTTTTTGCCCGGGTATACCAGCAAAAGGTCGACTTTACGACGCTCAAGTCGGAGCTGCAGTCACTCGATCGCTCGGACGTGGGCCGGATCACCGAGGAGCATGAGCGGCTTGTCACCGACATCGAAAAAACCCGACAGCAGTTCAAGGAAACGGTCGCCAAGGAGCGGGCCAACGTGCGGCTGGACCTGAACCTCGAGAAGGGCCGGGTGCGCGAGGAGCGAGCGGCCCATGATCTCAAGATCCAGGAAATTAACGCGCGCATTGAGCAGGAGCTATCCAACTTCAAGACCCAGATCGAAGGCACCAAGGTGCAGGTGCTGCAGTGGCTGATTGGTGTTTGTACGGGTACGTTTGCCTTGGTGCTAGCCTACATTCGTCTTCTGACGTGATATTTATTCTATATGTCCCTCAAAGAGAAAACGTCTCCTTGAGAATGCGCACGGTGTCGCTGGGCTTGGTCACGGCGTGGCCGGTGACCCGCGAATCACTGTAGATTTCGTAGTCGTTGCCGCCCTTGTATGTTTTGTCGCCGAAAAAGTGGATTTTGTCGAAGCCGTCATTCTCCACGTGGCGGAGCGCGTACGTCTTGTCCCAGCCGGTAGGGAACATGTCGAACGAGATCTGGCCACCAATGGAGTAGGTGAGATTCAGGTCGGCAAACTCCTTGCGCAGGGTCTCGACCATCTTGGCGCGCACATTGTGCTTGAGATCGTACTGCTCGAATTCCTGGCGCTCGGCAGTGGACGCGTTACGCCCAATGGGCGACACGTTGACAAGGCCCTTGCGGAACTCGACAAATGTACCGCGGCGCTTGGGCAGCTCAATCTCGGAAAGGTACCGCAGAATGAACGTGACGAGCTTGTTGTAGCGCCCTTCGCCCACGTAGTCGATGAACGACTCCGTGGCAATAGGCTTGCCCTGCTTGTACGCCTCGAGCCCATTCTCGCTGAACGCATAGTCAAAGTCTTCGAGCAACGTATCGCCGAGCTGCTCGCGCTGCTTTGTGAGATCGCTGCCGCCAACAAAGCCAATCACGACCTTCTTGCGCAGCTTGCGCAGCGTGTCGCGCACCTCATCGGTGATGTCCTGACGGGCTGGCGTAAGCGTGCCGTCCACGTCGAAGAGGACGAGTGTTTTGGGCTGCTCTCTCTCAGAAAAGGACATGATGATAGAACACGCGGACGACACGTTGGCTCTTACCTCACGTGCGTATCACGTGGAACTGGCGATCAAATGCTAAGCCGCGTGTGTCGAGTAAGGTTGGGCGCCGTAGCTTTGACAGGAGTCATTTGTTCCCACATGTAGCTGTCATCCGCACCAAGCATTGGCACCAAGCGTTGTTAATCATAGTGCCAAAAATACTAACCTGAATAGTAGTTCGTATCGGACCGAGTGTCATAAAAGCAACGTAGCACTGTGCTCATAGAACAACAGTCGAGCTGTTCCGCATCCAACAATCACAACGTGCTGTTCAGAAGAATTGCTAGCGACCTAATTTCTGGTGTGATGACCTACCTGACTCCAGACAGTCGCTCTAGCGGGTCTCGGGTGATTCTTAGCGTTCGAAAATCCTTTGAGTTTACGTCAAGAATTCCAACTCGCCCTACTATACAATCAGATTCCTCGAGTATTGTTCCCTGCAGCAATCATTGCAGTAAGGCTAGAGCCAAATCCACCCACATATGGTGGCGGCCGCCACGACGCCAGTGGCTCATGTCAGGTCCAGTGACTAACCGCGCAGCAGCGGGCGCACCATTTATAAGCTAGGGCTCGGGGCTGAAACTTTTCACCACCCACTCCAACGAGCTTAACGCACGCACAGTGGCAACTCTCCATCGTAATGGCTCGCCGTCCCGCTCGCTGCTACCGTTACTGCAAGAACAAGCCGTTCCCCAAGTCGCGCTACAACCGTGGTGTCCCGGATCCCAAGATCCGTGCCTACGACCTCGGTCGCAAGCGCGCTTCGGTCGACGACTTCCCTCTGTGCATCCATCTTGTGTCCAACGAGCACGAGCAGCTCTCTTCCGAGGCTCTGGAGGCCTCTCGTATCTGCGCCAACAAGTACATTACCAAGATGTCTGGTCGTGAGTCTTTCCACCTGCGCATCCGTGCCCACCCCTTCCACGTTCTGCGTATCAACAAGATGTTGTCGTGTGCCGGTGCCGATCGTCTGCAACAGGGTATGCGTAACGCCTGGGGTAAGCCCGCTGGTCTCGCCGCCCGTGTCCGCATTGGTCAGGTCCTAATGTCCTGCCGCAGCAAGGACTCCAACAAGGCCGTTGTCATCGAGGCTCTCCGCCGTGCCCGCTACAAGTTCCCCGGTCAGCAGAAGATCATCGTCTCCAAGAAGTGGGGTTTCACTCCTCTCGACCGCGACGAGTATGTCCGCCGTCGCCAGGCCGGTGAGGTCCGCGAGGATGGCTCTTACGTCAAATTCCTGACCCGCCACGGACCCATCGAGGAGTCCATGCGCGAGTTCCCTGAGGCTTTCACTGCTTGAACAGGAAAACGATATTATATATCCTATAGCATGTAGTAATGGTGCAAAATAACCTCGCGACCCCCGTGCTTACCCAATCGATAGACGTGTTGCGTTCTACGAACAATGCAAGCGGAAGTCAATCCCAATGAGGACACAGAATGGAACGACATTCTTCGTGCACACGGCGTGATTCCAGAGAAGCCCCCGTCACCCACCGCGCAGCTTGAGGCGGCGATGGAGGAGGCCGTGGATCGTGCGCACGCAAACCGGCTCGAGGGCCGGACTCTGAAAGAGCTCGACGAGATAGACGAAGATGGCCTGGAAGACGAGGCTTTCGTGGAGGAGTATCGGCAGAAGCGGATGAAGGAGTTGCGCGAGCAGGCCTTGCGGAACAGGTTTGGCGAGGTCATACGCATCACAAAACCCGAATACACCGAGGAGATCACCAATGCGTCCAAGTACGCGCCGGTCGTAGTTCAGATTATGGGCCAGGGCGTGACCCAGAGCAGGCTTCTCTCGGCTCTGTTCCAGCGCGCCGCCTCGCGTTTCCGCGATATCAAGTTCGTCGAGATCGACTGCCGCCAGATCAATGAGAACTATCCACTCTCCAATACTCCAACCATTCTCGTGTACAAGGACACGAACGTCATAAACCAGCAGGTCACCCTGAACACCATTGGAGGGAACTCGACAAACCAGAAGGACTTTGACCGGTATCTTGTCAAAGCCGGCATACTGTCCGAGACCGACGAGCGCCTTCTTGAAAACAGAGACAGAGACGACAGCGACTATTCTAGCGACAATTGATACAGTTCTTCTCTATAGTCCTCTTACGAGCCGCACCGATTAGATAATTTTTCCAGGTCGGCAAACTTGAATTCTTCACACCTATGGGGAGATATTTAGCCAGTAAAAGGTACAAGACCAGGCGCTATAATCGCGACCTTGATCAGATTCTGCATGACGACCTGTCCAGCGCAAAATCCATCGACGCACTACAACACCAGTCCATGGACGAGTACAAGCCAGGACTCGGGCAGTACTATTGCGTCCCGTGTGCCCGCTACTGCGAATCGTCACACGCCCTCGTAGCCCACGAGAAGAGTAAAGTCCACAAACGGCGTCTGCGGGCGCTAAAAT
The DNA here is from genome assembly GCA_030582755.1 of Wickerhamiella galacta. NCBI lineage: Eukaryota > Fungi > Ascomycota > Dipodascomycetes > Dipodascales > Trichomonascaceae > Wickerhamiella > Wickerhamiella galacta. The sequence goes on along the minus strand of JAJMGW010000027.1, from coordinate 41,960 downwards.
ACGGTGCCTACACTAAAGAGGAGGCCGACTTTGCCGCGGGCCGGGATGTGGAGAAGTACTTCAAAAAGATGCAGCAACAGCAAGAAATCCGAACCCAGTCAACTGTGGCGGATATGCTTGACCCTCCCGCCAAGGTTCTCGCCAAGGAAGTCCCGAAAGAGATGGAGGTTGACGAGCTTGTCGAAGAAAAGGAAACTGCCCCAGTCGAGGATGAGATCGACGTCTAAGGCAACCAAGCCGGTACAAGATTATTTATTAAATTCATTGCTGTGTTTCGTTGAGCTATGCCATTAGGGTCCGAACTGTTCTAGAAGCGCCTCCACGTCTTGAGCATCTTTTTCGGTCTCCTCGTCGTCGGAGTCGCCAAACATGTCACAGAAACGGATATCTGTATCAAAACTCTCACCGACCAGACCTTTGGCCAGCATCATTATTCCGTCGAGACGCTCGTAGAGAAGGCGCCCCAGCAGCATGGCGGCCATCGACAGCTGTCCGTCGTTTTCAATATACATGCGGGCGATCACATTGTCGCTCGTGCGTTTTTGGTCCTTGAGAAGTCGCCGGCGCAACTCCCAAAGATGCATTTCTGACAGGTAGCCAGGCGTCACCACCGGCAAAGCCTCACCCTCCACCAACGCCCGGCTCACCATGTACAGGAGAGAATAAATAGACTGTATAATATCAGCGTTCGTCCACCCAAGTCGCCGTAACAAGCTCGGTACTTTCTGCGGGATTTTGACTGCGTCCAGCGTCAGGTAAATCAGCCAGTAAACGTAGATGACTTCACGTTGAATCTGGATCATTAGCGCGTAGCGGTGGCTCGGCCACACCCCGCCCAGCGCTGGTTCGTATTTGAGGGCACTTTTGAGCCGGTCCGCCAAGTTCATGCGTGCAATAAGATTTTTGACCTTCTTGTCCACAATGTCCTTGGAGTTGGCATGTACCTCCGGGGTTTCATACCGTTGTATGGCAAAATTGATAATATGGGCTTGCAGATCGCTTAGTTCGGTCAATGTTCCACCCAATACAATCCTAATAGACTTTTTCGCTGTATAGGCGTGCGGAAATATCGTACCAATAAATGCGATGCTCAGACCAATGACGACGCAGACAAACCTGATCCAAGCGATATTGAAGCCTGGCGCCAGGTGGTAATATGGTGCTGCATGGTTCGCCTGAACCCAGCTAGCCCCAAGTACAATCACAACTGTCAAACCAAGTACAATGCTGCTCACAGAATTCATATGATGCGAAAAGTGCCGGTGAAACGCCACGTACGCGATCACAACCGCCATTACAGCAGCGTAACCGTAAGGGTTTCCAGTTCCGGACCCTGCACATATGTACCACGCCACCATAGCAGCAGTGCAACCGAACAGACTAAACGCTAGTCGCATAACGAACCCGTAAACACCATCAGCAGCATTTTGTGAAACGGCAAGTGCAATTAGTGCTGATACCCATCCAAGTCTGTGGCTGTAGAAAAACGCCGCCGTGGGCCGAAAATATCCGGGCGCCAAGCCACAGACAACAAGTACTGCCCGCTTAATGACAAAAACGAGGTCTGGACTTGACACCCATCGGTGAAACTGTAAAAACCCGCTGCCTATAAAGTGCCACCAGCTAGTGGGGGGAGACGAGTCGGGATTACGCGCGGAGATTTTTGGTGCCGACCTGACCAGTTCGTTTTTAATGTCGCCAAGGTCGTCTACTGTTTCAAGCGAGTTATCACGCCCTTTGAACATGCGCCGGAAAATGGATCCGTCTTTAAAAGGTATTATCCACCGGGCACAGGGACGCTCTCGATCCATAAAGAGGCAATGTTGGGCAAGCCTTGTTATCCGAGCAACGTATCGCGTAGTTACAAACCCGTAATACGCATCCTGCTCCAAGAAATATGCCAGATGGTTTTTATACAGATTCGAATTTGGGTCCGCAAAGGTCCGATGAGCTGTCCTACTCTCATCGAGCGCTTCGCGTGCTTTTTGCATGCGACCAAGTGCTGAACTTAAATTTTCCGAGCAGTCTTGTTGGGCGAGCATGCATCTCCTAGCATACCCCGGAAATATGAATGCGCGGAAGTTAACTTTGATGGCAATCTCTAGCCAGCTCGTAATTATTTGGAGCGTCTCTTCGCCAGCATAGAGCACGGTCTGATAATGTCGTGTAACGTTCTTGTACAGCTCATCCACATCAGCAACTTTCAAAGGGTGAATTGGTACCTCTTTCCAGTGCCAATTAATATTTTTCTGACGCTTGTCGTTCTCAAACTTACCAACTCTTTTGTACTTGTACTTTCGCACAGGATCTGCCTCGCGTTTCTTATCACTGTCCGAGCCCGCAGTTTCGTACCGGCGAAGTCGGCGGTCGTTCTCAATGATATTGGTCTTTCGCGTGTAGAGCTCATTATAGAAAAATTGAAAGCCCGGAAAGGTGTTTGTGATCATAATGATACGATCACGAAGCTCATTGATCTCATCGCTGTCGAAGCGCCCGTAGCTAATCTCGAACTTGTTCAACATCCTATCCATCTCGATACTTTGGTCGCTTCTCCGTAGCAATGACACCTTTGTGGCGTAGCTCGGCATGACTTTTCCAAACTCAGGGTTCGAAGGGTAATACTGCTTTTGAGCATCAAACATCTCACGCGAAAGCTCACGAACAGAGCGAGCAGTGTTCCTGAGTGTAATCAAAAGTTTAGTGGCCGAAGTCGTAGGAAAGATAGTGCACGAGTAGAAGAAACGGGCTGCCGAAGAGATACCTATTGGCACAACAATATTTCTTCCTGTCTGCCATGGATCGAAGTAAGGCAGCAACACGGTCGAAGACGTACCCACAGCCAATGTGAGCGCGATGATCACCCAAGTTGCCGTCAAAAAGCGCGCTTTAATCGTCGCGTACCCTGCTGTCGCTAGACAGATCAAGTCCGAGAGCACATGGATCACCGTGGTAGTCGTTTGTAAGTACTTACCCCCGTAAATCACGTCAGTGGCACATGTAGCATCACCCACAATACACAACCCCTCGTCATAAATTTCTGTGAATATCTGTGCTTTGCTAGGACAATGCCTAATTCTCCAGGAGATTGCGTTGGCGACCGCAGCACACAGTACAGCGTAGCACGTAAATGCAACATTGAGAACACCAACGAATATCGACTGAGATATGGAAATGCCACCAGAAAGCTCCACTACACCGCCAACATTGATGAAGTACGCGAGTGAACCAAGCCAGTCTGCAGGTTTGTAAATGATCGTTAACAAAAGCGTCGTCCACATCTGGAACCACGTGCGAAACACGATCTTGAACGACTCGTAGTTAATATGGTCAAGAATAAAGTGCGGATACATGGCGTGCCATATAAGTTGAAGGTAGTGTCTGTGTCCCTCATCCTGCATGTATGCCCGGTGCAACCTCTCCTCTATGGAGTTTTTGGATATGAACTTTGACAAAGTTGGCAATCGCGCAGCACTCCTGCGCCAAGACATGGGTGCCGACAACTGCCAATTTGCGCGTCGATGCACAGGGCTTTTTGGGCACGAAATATATCGTGAGAATGACTTTTTCTCCCCAAGTCACGGGACCTGACATGTCGTGCGGCTCAGCTGACCTTGTCACATGAAAGCGCGAGGGAAAGGATAAATAACGTCTAGTCTACAAAGCTGTACGGTCTAGAAAAGGGCTCGCTTCCTTCTCGGACTCTGATATTGCTGCGTCATGGTCCAGCTTTTCTATATCTAGTTCATAGACTCGTGTGTCTGTGTCAAAGTTTTCGCCGACGAGGCCCTTCACCACCAGCATGGTACCATCTAGCCTTTCATAAAGCAAGCGTGACAGAATGACAGCCACCATAGCTAGTTGGCCATCTGGTTCCAAGTAGCGACTGGCGATAAGTCGCTTGCTGTCTATTCTCTCGGAAGGTGTGAGTCGGGCCTTAAGTTCCGCGAGATGCATCTCAGATAGGTAGCCAGGTGAAACTGCAGGGAGCGGCTGTCCAGTGACAAGGGCTCGACTGACAATGTACAGCAGCGAGTACGTCGACTGAGTGATATCGGGGCTCGTCCAGCCTAAACGGGAAAGCAGCCCAGGAATTCTTTGAGTGTTTCCCACCTCGTCGAGAACAAGATAAATCAGCCAATATATGTGGGCAATCTCCCGCTCTGTATGTATCAGCAACGCGTATCGATACCCAGGCCACTTGCCACTCAGAGACGGCTCATACCTCAACGCGGCTTTGAGGCGTTCGGCAACGTTGAGACGCGTAATCTCGTTTTGGACCTTGATATTAATTACATCTTTCGCGTTGGCGTGAAGACAGGGTTGGTCAAAACGTTGCATTGAAAAATTCAAAATGTGCGACTGTAGATCTATCATTTGCGCCAAAGAGCCGCCAAGAACGTTTCTTATTGATTTTTTGGCTGTGTAAGCGTGCGGCCAAACGCTGCCAATAAAACCCAATGCGAGACCTAAGGCAACACACACGAACCGTACCCAGGCAAGATTCCACCCTGGTTTCAGTTTCACATATTCCACAGGGCGCTTAGCTTGCGACCAACTGTTGCCAGAAACAACCACCACTGTAAGTCCAAGAACGATACTGCTTATCGGGTTCATGTGATGTGCAAAATGTCTATGGTAGACGAGGTAGAGGTAAAGCACGGCCATTACTGCAGCAAATCCATACGGATTACCGTCGCCTGACCCCGCACAAATGTACCAACCCACCATACCTGCTAGGCATCCGGAAAAGGTAAAAGCTAGACGCATCAAAAAGCCGTAGACGCCATCAGCGGCATTTTGAGCGACCGTAAGTGCCGTCATTAGTGACGCCCAGCCCACGTTCCAGTTGAAATACAGATGGCACGTTGTCCGGAAGTATAGTGGCGCCAATGAGGCGATGGTCATAAGAGCTCGTTTAACACAGAAGAGAAAATCAGGGCTCTTCAAAGCATGGTACACATATAGTACAGCTGCCCCGACATGGTCGAGAACATCTTTAGGAGGTGACGAATCAGGGTTTCTAGCCTGCACCGTGTGCCTGGGTTCAAACCTCACAATATCATTCTTAATTCCACCAAGCTCATTAGTAGCCCGCAGGTGATCGGATTTACCAAAGAAATGGAAGCCCTTGTTGTTCAAGGGACTTATCCAATGCGCCATAGGTTGAACTTCATCTAGGTGAAGGCAGTGGCTGGCAAGCCGTTTAATGCGCTGGGTGTACTGCAAAGTGACAAAATGGTAGTAGGCGTCCAGTTCCAATAGATAAGACAGGTGATACTGAGATAAGTTGCTTTGTTTACTGGCATAATTTTCGAACGTGGTACCGGCTCTCGGTAGTGCATCGATGGCTGCCTGCAACGCTTCCCCAGTCCTGACGAGAGCGTGGCTACATCGTTTTCTTTCTTCGACACACCTGCGCCTATAACGTCGCAATAAAACAGAGTAGAAATTGAATTTGCCTGCTGCCTCGAACCAATCGCAAATGCAGTCTAGAGCCTCTTGACCGGCTACTATGACGTTATGATAATGACCCGTGATTTCGGCGTACAGCTCATCGAGATCTCCAACAGTCAGGTCGTGGTCCTTGTTATCGTCCCAGTGCCAGTTCTTATTCTTGAGACGCTTATCTCTTTCAAATTGTCCAACGTCTGCAGTAGCGAACCTACCTTTGCTCTCATTTGCGTTCTCTGGCAACATCGTGTCCGGCCCCTCTATCTTTCGAATCTTCAAGTAGCGATTGTACAGCTCTGCATAAAAAAACTGGAAACCCTGGAAGGTATGGATAAGTCGCAAACCGCGGTTTCGAAGCTCGTCCACATCATCAGTGTCAAAGCGGAAGTATGCAACCTCCCATCTGCTGAGCATGTGGTCCACAGGGATTATCTCGGCATTTCGGTGAATCTGGTCCATTTTAGGGCCAAATTCAGGTAATTCAGTTGCAAAATGCGGATCTGAAGGCTTAAGTTTATCCTGTGTCTCAAACATACGCTTGGAAAGTACTGCCACCTCTCGAGTTGTTGCGCTTATCTCGCGAAAGAACTTGGCAGTTGAGGACGTCGGAAATATAACGCACGAGTAAACGAAACGGGCAGCCGAGGAAATTCCGATCGGTACAACGACACCCCTCCCTGAAAGCCAAGGGTCAAACCACGGTAGCACAACTGTATTTGCTGCACCTGCGGCCACAGTGCAAGACATCAATACCCAAGGGATGGTCAAAAATCTCGATTTTACAGCAAGCAACCCGGCAGAGGTGAGGCAAATGACAATAGCGAAAATGTGAACAACAGTACACCTGGTCTCCAAAAACCTTCCTGCATAAACTTGGGTTATAGCACAGGCTTCGTCGCCAACTTTACAAAGCCCATCGTTGTATATAGTGTTGAACGCATCTTGTTTGCTGGGATAACCTCTTATCCGCCATGTGATTGCGTTAGCCACCGCGGCACACAGCACCGTATATCCCACATAACCGACATTGAAAACACCAGTTAAAATACCGTTTGCAATTGACATGCTTCCAGATATCTCAACCACACCACCCACGTTGACAAAATAGCCAGAAGGGCCAAGCCAGTTCGCAGGCTTGTCGATGATCGTGAGTAATAGCATCGTCCACAACTGAAACCAGCTCCTGAATACAACTTTCAGAGATTTGAGGTTCAAATGATCCAGCACATGGTGCGGATATGCAGCTTCCCATAGCAGCCGCCAATAGCGCGTAGGTTTTTTCGCGACCTCGAAAGCATTGGGCACTTTATCATCAAGGCTGCTGTCATCATGCAATGATCCCACATGCTTGGGGAACACAGATCTACCCTGTCGGTTATTCCTTCGGCTTCGCGGGAGATCAGGACCGCGCGAGCTCATCGCGCGGATCCAAAAGAAAATATCAGGATACTTGGTTAGTCAGCTAATCTCCCGATTCAGGTGAAAGTGTCTCATACTGCAGATTGAAAAATCAGGGGCCCTCGAGTTTCTCTGCAGCGATTTCGAGGAGTTTTTCTTTGTTATCGTTAGCCAGCCGGAACATCCGCTCGTACTGACTGATCATGTTCGACAGCACTGCGCCCTCTTGAAGGGAACCCGCGGCAATATGAGAGACTTCACTTTCGGTCTCACGCCGCAATTGGGGTTTTGTCAGGGAGCTGTCAAGTCCAATAGAGTCATATCCCGCGACAAGGGCCACTCCTAGGGTAGTAGGCACCAGAGCATTTTTCACCGTCGCGATGAATTCTCTCTGTTTAATTTTTTGTATATGGTCGGCCATCGTGGCGTCTGTACCAATACCGTTGGCGTCCATAAGTGCAATAAGCTCAGGCTCCGTGATGAAACTAGGAGGCGTTGTCTTGCCGTCCTTGAGCATGACCGAGCTCACCTGTAACTCCTCGCCGAGAGCAAAATCCGGAATGGGAGTTGAAGACCACTTTGCATAGGTGTAGATTTCTAGATAGTTGAGTGATCGTACTATCACGCCAGTTTTGTGGAACGGTTCCTCGCCGTATGCGATCCGCACCGTGCTTTGGGTGCCCTGGGCGTCTTGAGAACATGTTGCTAGAAAATGCCGGCAAACAAACTCGTAAACCCTGAACTCCTCCGGCTTGAGTGCGCTTCTGTCTGCGCCTTTTATAGGGTGGATAGGAGGGTGAGCTTTGTCGTTATTTTTGCCCCTGCGTGGGGAGGAGAACTGACCATTCAGGAGCTTGGTCGCATAGGCACCCCAGTCCCTCTGGTGTTCCAAGCGCGACACAAGTGTTCTGACGTCAATGTTATCATCGTATTGGTCAGTTTCCGTACGTGGGTAAGAGATAAAACCCTTGTTATACAGTCCTTCCGCAATATCCATAATAGTCTTGGAGCTCATTTTTAAGTATGTCACACCCAACTTTTGCAACTTGACTGTAGTCAGGGGCAGTGGCTTGTACTGGGTGGTGGGCTTGCTCTCCACCGAGGTCACGCGCGCAGTCGAGCCGCCTGCTGTGCAAGCTCTTTCGTACAACACCGCACTCATCATATAGTCGAATAGACGGACTCGATCCCAGTTGAACCCAACCTTTTCTGTCCCCTTGTGAACTTTAAGATCGATGTACCAAAACGGTTCGGGAACATGGTTCTTTACGCGATTGTACCTGTCTACGACAAAGCCAAGCGTAGGAAACTGACAAGCTCCGTAGGAGATCACCCCCCGCTCGCGCAGTTCGCTGAATCGTTTCTTGTATAATCCCGTCTGGAAGCGGGTGAGCGCAAAGCCTGTCCGTAAATCAAGCTCTCTGCGGACATTGACAGCTGCCACCTGCCGCCAATCAAGCTCGCCAGGACGGCCTGCGGCTTGGCGCAAGTGGGCTGGGTCGGTATTGCTAAATTTGGCGCGCTTCACAGTGATCGTCTTTTTGACTTCCCGGGCAATGTTGACGATTTCTGCACCGATATGCTCGCCCTCGCGATCGCAATCCGTCCATATATATAGTATATCTGCTCCCCGACACTCTTTTTTGATATTGGCGGCAACTCTAGTCTTGTCACCTGGCACAAAAACCTTCACTGGAGCATTGAACAAAGAAAGTGCTGGACTTTTCCAGTCATTAAACGGAGCGACAAACTCAAGATCGGTCACGTGTCCCAGGACCGCCGTGACCGTGACGGTACAGGGGCCCCATCCGGCAAAGTTGAAGCTCAGATCGTAGTTGTTGATGTACTTGGCGCTCGATTTACGCGTAGTGACCGCTCCTCCGCCAAGCGCATTCGCTACAGCCTTGGCAATCGAGGGCTTTTCCGCCACGCAGAGTATGCGCATTGAATGGTCGACAATCTTGTATTGGTCAGCTCTCAATTAATATTTCGCATATGGCGTTCGAATTAGGTACAGTGTAATTGTATATGGCTTCAGGCTTCATCACCACTTTAAGCAGTCATTTGTAAGACTTTGTAACGTTACACTTGTTTTTTTTATTGTAATTTAATATGGAAGGCTCACAATTGTTGGCAAAATTATATGCGGAGGATTGGGAGACAATTATAGACTATTTTTAAATGTATTAGATCTGCAACGTTTAGAAGGGATTTTGCCGGGTCAGACTATGTTTAGCAGATAAGCTACATATGATGAAAGCCTCGTGAATTTATGCTGGCGCGTATCACCAGTATAGAACAAGCTTTATTCAGCGTTCTCTCTTGGATCTGTCTCATACTCGAAACCATATTGAGGATGCGAACGTCCGACAACACATCAAAGACATTCAATGGCTTTAAAGGACCTCCGTCCTGGCATTATTCAGTTTCGTCATCATAGACCGCTGTCAGAATTACTTGCAAAACTGACATGTTGGACGAAGTGTTTCTCCACCTGCTAATCATTGTCAATTAATACAACTGCCGACTAGTTAATTAAGAGCATCCGGCAGCGATACATCGAGATAGATAAGGGCGTCATTATCGCCACTGCCTAACCCTTCCGGACCCCACGGAACTGGTAACGCTATGAGAATACCAATTCCCCTAGCACTGGCCACTCTGGCGCACTGCAGCTTCTGGGACTTTGAACAATCCCTTGGTGGCTACCTCGGGCCGCTATTTGGCGGCAGCGATAGCCCTCACGCCCTCCGATTCCGACGACGCAGCCCAACTTATAAGTAGCGTGGCAGCCCAGGTGCCCCGAATCGGCCCAGCGGGGGCGTGTGCTGAAAGATATTCCCGATACCGCCAAGCTTCTAGAGGATGGGATGCGCGAGGCTGCAGATGAGCGGAAGCCGCACAAGCGGAAGATAACTTCGCGCAGCGATTGGCTATATACTGTCGAAGATGACAAGCTCCGTGGCCATCAGCTGCGGGTGCGCTCCCCAGTGGCCCTTGGCATTGACAAAACCAAGCAGTACTCCGGGTATCTTGATATCGAAGACGGTAACAAGCACTTATTCTTCTGGTTCTTTCAGTCCCATAGCAATCCCGAGAACGATCCAGTAGTGCTATGGCTCAATGCGGCGCCGGCTGCTCTTCGCTGATAGGACAGTTCTTTGAGCTTGGTCCGGCCTCAATCGATAAGAACCTTAAGCCCGTTTATAACAAGCACTCCTGGAACAACAATGCCAACGTCATCTTCCTTGACCAGCCTGTCAACGTGGGCTACTCATACTCTGATGAGCAGGTCAGCGACATAATTACGGCGGCGAAAGACACTACGGCCTTCTTGGAACTGTTTTTCAAGCAGTTCCCCGAGTACGCCGGCCGCGATTTTCACATTGCCGGCGAGTCTTACGCTGGCCGCTATATCCCTGCCTTTGGTGCAGAGATTATGGCCGATGGCGGGCGCAATTTCAACCTGACTTCTGTTCTTATCGGCAATGGCCTAACTGACGTGAAGTCGCAGTACCCGGCCTACGAACCCATGGCCTGTGGCAAAGGTGGCTACAAGGCGGTTCTCGAACCTGAGGTTTGCCAGAAGATGCTCAACGATGAGCCTCGGTGCCTCGAGCTGGTACAGCGGTGCTACGACACCGAGTCACCGTGGATCTGCGTGCCCGCAGCCATTTACTGCAACAACGAACTATTCAATCCCTACTGATGCCGGTCTCAATCGCTACGATATCCGTGAGCGTTGTGAAGATGGCGGTGAAGATGACGAACTCTGCTTCCTCCAGCTTAACGATGTCGAGAAGTATCTGAACTTGCCTGAAGTCAGAGAGGCCGTCGGTGCCGAGGTGCCACAAAGTACGAGGTATGCAACATGACTGTGAACCGAAACTTTTTCTTCCATGGGGAAGAGGACAAACCTTTCCAAGGCTACGTGTCGTTGCTCCTCGATCTCGGTATCCCCACCGGGTAATGAGAAGTGGAGCCGTGAACTGGACTGGGCCGCACACGATGAATTTGCCGACACTAAGCTGCGCACATGGCACCTCCCCAACGGCAAGAAGGCAGGTGAGGCCCGCAACGTCGACGGGTTTACATTCCTGCGAGTTTATGATGCGGGACATATGGTTCCCTCCAACCAGCCCGAGGCATCTTTGGAGATGCTCAATCGTTGGATTTCGGGCGATTACACGTTCGAGTAGTTGTAGGTTCGCCGAGGTAATTATCTAGCTACATACTTCTAGCATCGCGGATGAACTGGGTAGTTAGACTCGTGATTATAACCCATACTCGATCATATTAAAGAAAAAGAATAGATATATTCACCTGTACGGAAGTTCGAATGCCAGATTCGCGTAGGTGAGTTGTTGAAAGAGTAGGGGCTGAGGGTTCAGTACTGTGGATTCGAGTCTCAAGATCAAGACTACATCAATCAACTGACATATTCCATTTACCTTGGGACATCTCAAGAAAAACAATGCATTGATTTTACTTGGAGGTATTGATGCGTCTAATCTAACAACTAAATTTCATTTGAACAGCCCCCAGATTTCTAAACTGTTCGTGTTCGAAGCTACTCTGTCGGCAGTTGCCACGAGCATACTCGGCAGCTTTATCTAAGTATACTCAGATCGTGCTCAATCGATTAGCTTAAGAAATAAACTTGTATCGCCTCAGAGTATAAAGTAGGGCCAGTTCATTGGTGCACAGGAATATAATCGGCCGCAGTACGCCGTCGCTGTATGCCCTGCTCTAAATCCCAATCGAAAAACCTCTCATCGGTATCGCAGTACTCGCCAACAAGACCTTTCACTAGCACCATGATTCCGTCAAGTTGCTCGTATATGAGAAATGCGATTCTTGTCGCAGCAAACATTGCTCGCCCATCTTGCGACAAATATGAGGAATCGTAAAACTGTTCGAGCGCACCGTCATCAGTAAGGGACTCCCGCAGCGCAATGTTTTTCCGGATCTTCGTCAGGTGTGTCATGTAAAGGCTGTAAATACCACCGGGGGACACCATTGGAAGAGGTGACCCAGTGAGCAGAGAGTTGTGCGTCATGTGGAGGAGGGAATATATGTCTGACAGAATCTGCGGGTCCGACCATCCCAGATATTCTATCGTCTTGATTATGTTCTCAGGCTCTTCGATGCTGTTAATCACAACTTGCAGCGATACAAGCAAATGAAGAACATGCTTCTCAAAAGAGTAGAGGAGGGTATACACTTGCTTGGGCCAGTACCCCGTGAAAGAGGGCTCAAATACCATGACTTTCTGGAGAATCCCAAAAGACTTTTGCAGTCCAAGAGATTGTTTTATTTGAACAAATATCGCATCCCGGTATAGATCCATTTGCACCCTTGGGTCATCATACCGCTGCAGTGCAAAACTCGTAAGAGTCGACTGTGTCCCGGCAATCGTCTTTAGCGAACTAGCCATGATCTTGCGCACGGCTTTTTTGCCGGTGTGAGGGTGTGGCAAGTGCCATATGTAGGCGAGCAGCACACCACATAGTACAGTCAGGCATCTACGCCAGGCGACGCTCCAACCAACGTGCATGTAATTTCCCACTTGAGGAAAATGCGAGTCATTCCAGCTTGTACCCGCCACCAAAAATACCGTGACAACAAAAACGATTGCTGCCATAGGATTGGCAAACAGCCGATAAAAAGCGAAATACCAACACAAAACACCGAATACAGCAGCATATCCGAAAGGATTGCCTTCGCCATTACCCGTACTGATATACCATGCAACCATCCCCACTATGGCACCTATAACGGTGTACACAACTCTCACGGCAACAAAGTACCCTGTGACCGCTGAGTTTGGAGCCATGGTCAACCCCGTCATGACCGGAGCCCAAACGATCCTATTTCCCCACGCAAAACGTAATGTGGGTCGGAAGAAGTAGAGCATACACGGGATTATGTACACCCAAGCCTTCTTCACTGCATCTTTCGAGTCCTTGTTCCAAATGAATTCCGAAAAGGAGCTCAGTTTGGTCCCCAAAACGTGAAACCCGGTTTGCGGTGTGGTCGCATCCGGGTTCCTATTCTCTGCTGTATGAAGCGGCTCGAATGGCTTTGCGTCCCTCCTTGCATCCAAGCCGCGAACGTGTTCGTGGTGGTTGAGCTCCTCCTCACAAGTCCTGGAAGATTTCGCAAATGGAAACCACATTCTTGGCGTCGACTGGGTCTCGTCAATGTAAAGACACCAGTTGGCTAGTATGCGTATGGACTTTGCATACTCTTTGCATAGAAATCCATAGAAGGCATCTTGGGACAGTGCATAGGAGCGCTTCAGGCCATCTAGATCATTATGGGTGAGCCACTGCTCTATCGAAGCCTCGTCAGAAAATGTAGTCTCATAGAGTCGCTCCATATTGATTTTAGAACTCTGTAACCTGTCTGAAACATGACGCAGCGCGCTTTTATACTGCGAATGGTAAAAAATATTCAAGAAACGCACCTTGTTGTTTTCAGCTAGCCACTGCTGAGAGCAGTAGAGCAAATCCTGTGTTGCTTCAAAGAGTGGCCTGTAATGCTCACTGATACGGTGAAACAGATTTTCAAGTTGCACAGCCGTCAATCTTGCGTCCATCTGATGGAGGGACACCTGCATATTGTCCCATGTCCGAAGCTCGTATGTAGCGATATCCCTATAATGGTTGCTGTGCTTCTCATCAAAACGTCCAGGAGCCCTTTGGTTGGCTTGCATGTATAAGCCACTTTCGCTGCCACCCATGCTTTTCCCCTTGCACTTGGTAAGTTCGTGGTCTCGGCTAAATGTGGAATAAAACGTCCGGGTCAGTCTCAGAATATTGATGCTTTTGGTGATACGAAGATACAGCATCTTGAGATCTTGAGAGTCAAATTTGCTGTATTGAAACTCAAAACGCGAGAGCGTCAGGTCGAGGGCACGAGCCTCAAACCCCAGATTCACAGTGTCCAGGCGTGCAGTCAGCCCCTCATAAGTCTTTTGAAATTGCAAGTCCCCAACGTGTGTTTTAGTTTCGAAATCAAGCATACCCTGTCCCGTGGCGTGCAAAGATTTCAACACACCATTAACCATGGCAATGTACCTGTCGTTGGACGTAATTGGGAACACTGTACACGCAAAGAAAAATCTGGATGCAAAACTAATAACCAGAGGGATATATGTAAGTTTCCCAAGTTCCCATGGAAGGAATAGTGGGTTGAAGTTCGAGAACAGACCGGTAACTGTCATCACGATGATGCCAAACATCTGAACTACGCGGAAAACAGGGAACCGTGCGGTGAAGTAAAACGTGAGTGTCATGAAACTTACCATCATAAATATTGTCACCGTAGTTGTATTGGTCTGCAGGTATCTCCCGTCAAGCAGCTTCAAAAAAAGGCATGTCGAATCGCCTACGGGACACTCACCAGAACCAAAGATTTTCTGGGCAACATCCACCATGTTTTGATAACCATGAAGACGCCAGTTGATCGCGTTAGATATGACCGGGAATAACAAGCCAGCTGTGCTGAAAAAGAGGCTTGCCAAGGAAAAATATAACGATTCGATGATGGACTCGTTCCCTGAGGCACCCAAGGTCGCACCTACATTTAGAACATAGGACGCTACTCCGAACCACTTATTTGTCCTTGTTATCATGCATAAGATAACGGACAGCCACATCTGTATCCAGGTTCTCGTGACACCCTTTAGCGACTGCCAGTCCAGGTGGTCCAGAATGTACTCTGGGCGTATTAGTGCCCACATCTGTCGCAGCTTCGTTTTGAGAGTTACTGGCCCCGTGTCCTCAGCCCGGGCGTTCTTTATCTCTTCTTCGAGGTTATCTGGTACCCCATTGCTTTGACCGTCTATACTTGAAAGTTCATCGCGGAGCTCTCTGGCAGTTGTAGGCGCCGATGTCTGGTCCATGACACCTTTGGATAGTATAGATTGACTTTTATTTACTCCAACTTTGGGTGACCGTCGATTAAGCCATCAACAGTACGTTATTTTTGTATGTACCAGGATCGTCAGGTTGTTTGCAACATGGGTTAGGATCGAGAGCCATTCACCGGATATCAGGGTTGTGGCAGAATGTCACGAAGCGGCAGACTAAGAGTAGATTATCACCATAGGGGCAATTTATAGGGGCAATTTATTAGTCGAATAAATATAAAAAAAATGCTATTCTTCCTGAATCACTTCATCTCGTGTGTGCGGCTCGATATTCCAGTCGAATAAACGACTGTCGGTATCGTAGCATTCGCCCACCAAGCTTTTGACCAGCATAATAATACCATCGAGTCGCTCGTACAGCAGGCTTGCAAGTTTGATAGCGGCCATAATGAATCGACCATCATGATCCCTGTAGTCCCTGGCAATCAGATCTGCTGGGTTCCCCGTTTTCCAATGCGAAACCAGTAGTTCCCTCAAGTGTGTCTGATACTCCTCAGTCAGGCGTCCAGGCGTTACCGATGGGAGAGGCTCACCAGACGTAATCCCACGGCTCGACATGTAAATTACGGCATACACGCCCGACAGAATTCTAGGGTTGGACCACCCAAGCTTGTTGATAAGCTCGGGCATCTTTTCGGGGTCATCGAGTGTATTGATGAGCGAGTAAAGGCATGGCAACAAGTGAACGACCTCTTTCTCTAGCTTGATGAGTAGCTGGTAATGATTTCTTGGCCACACCCCCGTGAGAGGAGGCTCGAACTGCAGTGTTTTTTGCAACATATCTGCGGCGGCAAGCTTCACGTAACAAGCCCGCACTTGCAAGATGACCACGTCCTTGATTGGAGCAGCATGAATGTCAGGGTCATCATAGCGCTGTAAGCTAAAGTTGAGTAAACTTGCTTGCACAGTCCCCACTGTCTGCAAACAGCTTCCCAATATGCGCCGCAGAGCCTTCTTGCCAGTACGTGGGTGCGGAAACAAGGTGCCAATGTATGCAATTGTCACGCCTACTACTACAGTAACGAAGCGTCGCCATGCAACGCTGAATCCCGTAGTGAAGTAAAATCCCTGCGAGTTTCCATGGGCATGGAGCCAACTTGTCCCAGTCACAAGGAAAATGGTCATGGAAAATACGATAGCCGAGGTGGGCGTCGCACGCTCCACAAAGTGTCTGTAGTATACCATATACCAAAGAAGTACGGCATATACCGCAGCGTATCCAAATGCGTTGCCATTACCGTTACCCGCACTGATGTACCACGCAACCATTCCAATCACACCACCAATAAACGTGAACACTATACGGGAAACGAGCTGATACATTGTGTCGGATGGGCGAGGGGTCATTGTCATTCCTGTGAGGATGGCAGCCCACACAACACGATTGCCATAAGCAAACCGCAAAGATGAGCGGACAAAGTACGGTATCACCGGAATTATCACTGTCCAAGCCCGCTTTAGGCCATATTGAGCATCATCACTCCACAGGTGCTCTTGCAACGTGTACACCTTCATGCCTAGCAAATGAAATGCATTGCGAGGTGGGGTTGAATCAACATTCCTTGCCTGCACAGAATGCAACGGATGATAAGTGTCGTGGCCAGTGGGCTGGTCAAGGTCTTTATCGAGCTCTGCGGGGGAAGTCTTGTAATGTTTCAGCTTCTTTCGATGCTGTGTGGACATAAAAGTTTTGAGTCGTGGCCTCTGCTGTACCACATCAATATACAGACACCATTTGGCAAGCTTACGCGTGAGCCGTGCGTACTCCTTGCACAAGAACCCGTAAAATGCGTCTTGTGCCAATGCATAGTTGAACTGATACTGGTTGAGATTTTCTTTGCAACGGTAATTCGCCAGCCAGCTCCCACTATCCACAGTTTTCCGATACACTTCGAGCAGCTGATACACGGCCCTGTGAAGATCATCATGAGCGGATTCAGAGGCCGCTAGGCATTTCTCATACTTTTTGGGGAACAGCAACGTGATCGTACGAAACTCGTTCGCCTCTTGAATCCACCGTACAGCGTTAGCTAGCACTTTCTGCGCAGAGCTCAGCACCGGCTGGTAATGTGTAACGATACTCACAAAAAGAAGATCAACTTCTGCGGTACTTATCCGAGCCTCTAAACCCAGAATAAAGTTCCCAAGATATTTCTGGCGACGGCGTATCTCGAAGTCACTCGTGTGCTTGTATTGCCTTGTGGTCTTACTCCTGACCCACTTGGTATACGGTTTTGCCCCTGGGTAGTCGAAGGTATACTTGCGTTTTGGGGCCCCAGCTGTGGTCTCGGGCGAGCTTTCCTTGCTTTTGCCGGCACTTGTCTCCCCCTTGGCCTCGTCAATCCGCTCCTTGAATTCGGCAAAAAAGAACTTGAACGTCCGCAAGATATTCACGATCGCTATGGACCGAGTGCGAAACTCATTGAGGTCGCTGTAATCGAACCTGCTGTACTGAACCTCGTACCCTGAAATCAACAGGTCAAGCTGCATCTTGGTGAACATTCCCGGAAGCCGATCAAGCCTGGCTGGAATCTCGTCGATGATCTTTCCAAATTGCGGGTCTGATGGTCGAACAGTAACTTGGAAGTCAAAGACCTGGTCTGATATTTTCTTGATAGACTCCCCCACCGATCCCACCACGCTGACGTACCTGTAGCTGGATGTGAAAGGAAGATACACCGCAGAAAGAAACGCTTTCATTGCCGCGGCAATTCCAAAAGGTACCACCACGTTGTACCCCGTTTTCCACGGGTCGTAGTATGGCACATAGTTAGTGTAGATCCCACATATCAGGGCAGTTATCATGCAGAAGATCGACGGGACATGCAAATAGCTCCTTTGAAGAGACGCCCACCCCGCAAATGTCACACAAAATGCGATGCCAAATATCGTCACTACAGTGGTGCGCGTGGTCAGGTACCTTCCGTCCAGCAACGCAAGCTGCATGCATATCGTATCCTTGGGCGTGCACTCCCCCCGCCGAACTAACTCGTCCATAACGTCCTGTTTCGTCAAGTACCCGCGTAGCCGCCAGTTTATGGCGCTGGAAATGCACGAGTGCAGAAATGCATAGCAGATAAATAGCATGTTGTTGGTAGTACCGAAGAGCGCTGCAGCCACCGAGGCACCACCAGCAGGATCAACAAGGCATGCAACATTAGTGAGATACGTGGTGGTTCCCAGAAAGTGTCCCGTCTTGTCGATCACGCAGAATACAATCAGGATCCAGGTGTGCAGCCATGTTCGGGACGTAATCTTGAAAGACGCCCAATCTAGGTGATCCAGTATAAAGTTAGGACGGATACGCTCCCAGATGAGCTCCCAGTAGCTTGTTCTGCTGATTCCCAGATCATCTTCTCCCTGCGCCCTTTCTATTTCTCTTGTCACATCTCGGCTTTGTCGAAGCCCCAGCTCAGGCAGACCTGTATCGCGTTCGCTGCTCTGCCGCCGCCCGTTTAGCGTCTCCTCGGAGAGCTTCTCGGGTTCAGGCTCTTCCATGGCTAGTCCGCAATTCCGATCCAGAAAAAGTCTCTGACCAGACCCTCGAGCTGCTTAACCAAAGAGCTGATCCCATACGGAACTTAGTCAGTTGCCCTTAAGACAAGAAGACAGTCAAGTAGCCGATTTGATAGCCGATTTGACAGTCACCCACTAAGGACTGGTTTATGCTATAAAAACGTATGTCGCTGTTATAAATGAAAGGGCTCTTTCAGCTACAATCGCTGGAGCTGCGTATGGGGCGAAATCTTCCGCGTATACGCTACAGGTTTCATGTCACTGCACAACGGCATTTTGTTGCAGGCCCTAGGTTTCCCCTTTTGTACTATCCGCCATCTCGCGAGATATCGCCGAATATCAATCGGATGCACAGGGCATGTTCTTGGCGTATTGGCGATCGATTGCGGTTAGGGATATCTTATCGCTGCGTATAAATCGAGCCGTCGTCATCGGAGTTTGGACAATGTGGTTTGGGCTATACACCAGCCAGCATGAGAAGAACATAGCGCAAAAGCGCAGTGAACGCGAGGCGAAGCTAAGTGCAGACCCCGACTATAAGCTACCTCTCACACAGAAAGACAAGAACATTCTGGCGCGCACGGCACCAGACGTAGTAGGGCTTGTCAAAAAGGGCGAGCTAAAACCACGCGATATCCTGCTGGCGTATGGCAAGCGGGCATTCGAGGCCCAGAATGAGCTCAATTGCTTGACTGAGGTGTTTGTCAAGGACGCCGAGCAGTGGGCCGAAGCGTGCAATAAAGACGGTCCGCTGGCGGGTTTCCCAATTTCTTTGAAGGATACGGTTGGTGTGGAGGGGCTTGACTCGAGCATGGGTATGTCCAAGTTCGTGAACAAGCCGTTCGCCAAAGACTCGGCGATCGTGCGACTGCTCAAGGACGCTGGCGCAGTCCCCTTTGTCAAGACGAACATCCCCTACACTCTTCTCTCTTTTGAAAGTGTCAACGATATTTTTGGAACCACCGATAACCCTCATGTCTCCGGCTATTCGGCTGGCGGGTCCAGCGGCGGAGAGGCCGCGCTCATCGCATTTGGTGGCAGTCGCTTGGGCATTGGCACTGATGTGGCTGGTAGCGTCCGTATTCCAGCACACTTTAGTGGTATTTACTCTATACGCTGCTCCACTGAACGTTTCCCCAAGACCGGAAGCGGTGCAACCGTTGCTGGCCAGGAAGGTGTGGGTTCGATCAATTCGCCCATGACGCGCACGCTAGAAGACCTCAAATTTTTCCTAAAGGCCGTCATTTCTATGAAGCCTTGGAAATATGACCACACTTGCATTCCTCTGCCCTGGCGTGAAGTCGACCTCCCGTCAAAGCTCAAGGTAGGTGTCATGTGGGATGACGGCGTAGTTGCACCTACTCCCGCTGCCAAGCGTGCTCTAGAAATTGCTGTTGACACACTCAGGGAACAGGGACACGAGATTGTGGACTTCAACCCACCCTCAACACTCGAGGCTCTCAAGATCGGTTCCCGCCTGATGAACAGCGACGGTGCTAAAACTGTTGTGGAAGGTCGTTTGTGGGGCGAGAAGAACGACATTGGCTTTGGAAGGGCACTCACTTACATTCGTTTACCCCGCTTCATTCGTAGGCTCTACGCGTGGTTTGTGCGCACGGTATTAGGCGATCAGATGTGGGGTGACTTTTATAGCGACCTCGGCGAGCGGTCGGTGTACCAGTACTTCAAACTCGTGGCTCAACGCGATACTTACCGCGCAAAATTCTTTGATGCTTGGACCGTGGCAGGAATTGATGTACTTCTTACAGTTCCTAATGCCGCACCTGCTTTTCCTGCTCACAAGCAGAACGAGGTCTTTTCTTCCTTTGGCTACACCTTTCTGTTTAACATTCTAGACTATTCGGCTGGTGTCATGCCTGTAACAAAGGTAGACAAAACCAAGGATGCTCTTCCTCCGAACTTCAACCTCAACAAAATGAGTGCCATTTCTAAGAACGCGTATGTCAACTACAATCCCGAGAAAATGCACGGTTTGCCATTGGGAGTTCAGGTCGTCGGCACCCGCCTGACTGAGGAGAGGGTTCTTGACGTGATGCAACTTATCGAAGATGGTCTAAACAAGAAGGGCCAAGGTTACCAACCTATTAAAATCTAAGTAATAGGTATATTGCGCATGTATGGGAAATGTAGAGTTTAGGCATGTTTGTCACCTGGCATCCAGTGCCGAATCAATCTGGCTAAGTTCCCCTCTCAAACTGACCTCTTCCACCGTTTTAACCAGCTCCTTGGTAAATTTAGCGATGTCGTAAGAATGTCCTGCAAGGCGCTTCCGAACCTGCGATGGCGCATGAGCGGACGGCTGGAGTCGTTCCAGGTCATCACTTACATCTGTCAATCGCTGCGCCGAGTCTCCCAAACTTTGCAAAATAAAGGAACCTTTATCCTGCAAAAACTGGTTATTCGTGCGGTGCATCAAGTTACCCGTATTCTCGACAAGCGCGTCCACTGACTTAGTGACTGAGCCAACCAGGGGAAGAAGTTCAGCAAGGACAACATTGTCCCGAACACCAGAAAGCAGATCAGTAACTAGCCCCACAGTTTCAGAGGTCTGCTCCTCCAAATAACTTTGGAGAGCCACCATGTTGCGGTCAAGTGTGATGTCTAGAAGCGGAGCACGGGCATTCCGGCTCCTCCGAGCCATGGCTTCTCTATGTAGAGGTGGTTCTGGAGACACTCGAATAGCCTCGGCCCCTGTATGTTCTTCACTTGCTCCGGACCTTAGTTGAGGAGGACGTACAGGCATCCTGGCTGGCGATTTTTCAGGTGACCGATCCCGTGCTCTGACCTCGCTGGGGACACTGTCTTCAGCCTGGTAGCGGTCTACAGAGTGCCTGTTAAGTAGTTTTTGCGGCGACAGAACATCCCCGGGCCGATCACCTCTTGAAAAAGAGTCATTGGTGTAATCAGTGCTAACTGGCCGGGAGAATGATCCACTAGTCACTTTTGGCGTCATATTGGGGTCAGAGTTCTCCATATAATGGGCACGAGCAAACTGCCGGGTGGGCATTTGTGGCGTTTGTCCAACCGACACGTCTCCTAGTCCCAAGGTCTGATCAGCCACAGAGTCATCATGAGCGAAATCACGACTAGGTCCTTGCGATGACTGTCCAGTGGTCACATCTGGCTTCAGGTCCCGGCCCGACACCGGCTGTGTACTTTCTTCCGGATAATGGCCATGAGGCGGTCCAGAAAAAGACAAAATTTCACGCCCCTGTCTCCATTCGCCCCCTTCGAGGTTCACTGATTGTCTATTAAGAGATTTTTCTGGAGATTCAGCGCCGAAACTGTCGTAGGCCGAAGCAAACGACTGTGTTTGCGTTGAAATGTGGCTATGTGCCATACTATCCGTATCGACGAGCATCGGGCGTTGCGTGGCACCGTCTATAAAGGCGACACCCTTGCGATTCAACTCCGGACCATCCCTATCCGTAGCAGTGGCCGGGACAACAGTTGAGTTTCGGGCCACGGAGTCCCGGTCTTGGTGGATGCGACGAGGACTCTGAATACCTGCTGATTTGAGCAACTCAACCACAGAAAAAGCCAAGTCTGAACAGGCGGCATCCAGGAGACTCAATGGGATGAGACCTTGTGACGCCAGGTAATTTCTCACCACTGCGATTAATTGATTAGCTGTGCGGGATATAAGTCCAGTTGTGTTAACAAACTTGCCACCGGTCTGATCAATAGAATCGACGATTGCTCTTGTAGACACTATGACCTTGTGCAGATAGTTGAGCAGATTGCTATCGGGACTTCTTGCATTCACAAGCAGCTGGTCCAGAGAATTATTGAACGACCTGACGAGGTGAGCTTCGATCAAGCCGTCGATCTTATAAAACCCGGAGCTGCTAAGCAACTCAGGAGGATCAAGCATTGAGGCCCGCTTGTTAGCCTGGAGAGCCCTATTTTCGTCCTTGACTCTGAAGAACTCTGACTTCCATTCTTGGACTTCCAAGCGGAGAGCCTGCACTTGGTTTTGTAGGTTGGCAATAACGTCGGTGTTGCTGGTCTCCCTTTGGGTCAGGCTACGCATTTCCTCCAGAAACATGGACGCCTCTTTCTTGACTTGATCCGTAACTAGCTGCTGCCTCTCAAGCTCACTTTTTAAAGCAATATGGGCGCGCGTCAAATCATCAAACTCGGTGTCTTGTTGATCCGCGGACCGACTCTTTGTTTGATCTTTTCGCCCTTGACTTTTCAGCGCAACGTGCTCTTTGAACAAGTTGTCGTACTTTTCGCGCAAGTCATGGTCAGCACCATCTACCCCAAAACTAGATTTTTGCTTCGTTAACTCGGCGATTTGTGACTCTTGTCGTTCTATAATATCTTGTAATGCCAGAGATTTTTCTTTTTCAAGATCCAGCTGCCCGGCGTGATCCATTCCAGTAACAGGAACATTCTTGTCGAGCAGGGCCTGGAGTTGCGCAGCCTTGTCTGTAGCTTGTGAATGAGATGCTGTGAGGTTTATGAGTTTGCGCTCAAGATCGTTGACATTCTCGTCAAGCCGGGTGCACTCGGTATACAATTCAGATATTTGTTCGTCCTTTACTCTGAGGAGCTCCTCAGGGTTTGCGATCTCGTGTTCAGAGCGGCCGGGTTTGTGGTAAGCCACCTCTCTGGGGCCAGAGCTATCGGGTTCCAAACCACGAGGTTTTGAGGTAGATGCTCTGGATTCCAACCCCCCGGCCTTTGGTACCGATTTCGAAGCACCCGCTTCCCGATCCCTAGCTTCTAGAATTGAGCCCGACGCACTCCGTTCCAAATCACTAGTTTTCAGCGACGAGCTCAAGGCACTAGGTTCCCAATCACCAGTTTTTGGTTCCGACCCGGGGGCACTGAGTTCCAAATCCTTGTTTTTCGCCGTGAACGGATTGAGCTCCCAATCATTAGATGTTGGTAACGAGTTTGATGCACCAAATTCCAAATTCCTAGTTTCTGGTTCCGATCTTGCAGTGCTAGGTTCCAACTCTCCAGCCTTCGGTGTCGAGCTTTCGGTATTGGGTGGAACTTCCGTGCTCTCTGAGCGGGCAAATGCCTGCTCTTTGTTCAACGCAGAAGGTTCCGCAAAATTTGCGTCCGTCCCCGACGTGTCTGCAGAGAGGACGCGACCTTTTGCAGCTTCATCGTCGTAAAGACCATCATCATCATCATCAGGCAGCCGGAACGACCTTGTAGCCTCTGGAGCCGCTGACTTGAACGACTCACTGCGAGTCGTCCTCGGATCATAGTCCTCATACTCAACGTCGTCCTCGCTAAGGTCGCTAGCTTCGCCATCGATGACCATTCGAGACTTGGTCGGGGTGACAGTGGATGGCACCAGGTGGTGACCTGATCCGCTCGATTTGGCAATTATAGATTGGTCGCGCTCCAATGTGGCGGATGCGGCAGACGTATCAATCCTCGGGGGCACGTTCTCCCTCTTGAGTCCCGGGGAGTCCGGCGCGGGTATTTCAAAAATCTTGGCCATGTTTTGGCCGTAGCCGGGTGATCTGGGACGCCCGGCGTCAAAAGACGTGCTTCTCCGGCCCGACGTGTCCCCATGCTGTGACACGGGTGATACAGCGTCCTGGGTACCGCTGCTATTGCCGGGGCTGTATCCCGTGAGGTCGATCCCGCCGTGGCTAGGTGTGGATTTTGCCGAGGCCTCAGTGTCTGCACGGTTCAACGAGCTAACAGACGACGTCTCCTCGGGGATCGTCTCTGAACCGTGGAATCCGGGGTAGCGGCGCTCCAGCTCTGCGACCATGTCGCGGCACATGTCGCCAAACCGCTCGGCAGACAGATCACCGAGCTGGTAACGCGCATTATTCCGTTTCTGGTGGATGTCTTGGCGATACGGCAGATGCGGAGAGGCACCGGCAACGAACTGGCGGCGTCGCCCCAGCTCGTCGTACACATCAGTGCACAGTTCTCCCAGCTGTGACGGCGGAAACTTGGACAGCTTGCGCAGCGAAATAGATATACGGTGCTTTCTGGGCGGCTGGTTGCCCACGAACGCCACAAACGCGTCGTGGAACTTCACCACGTCTGGCGGCACGTCCACCATCAATGTCAAACGCGCTTTCGCGATCACGTGCGGATGCCGCCTAAGAGTGCGTACGGTCGCTGGATGCGACGGATGCAGCCCGCAAAAGTCAGGCGCTGCATTGTGTTGTCGACATGCAATCTATATACAGTATGTTTGTGGGCGTATCCCATTAAAACTTAGGGCGGTATGCCCGTAATTGGTGGCCCCGGCGAACTCACCTATTGAACATTTTTCGAGCCGCCTTCCGAGACATTTTTCGGGGCAGCCTCGGACCTGAAGGATTGATTTGCGAGATCAAACACGGAGAAGGGGCCCTGGAGTAGGCGCGCCGAAACAAAGTCCATGGCGGCAGTCGCACCGTGCTCAAGAAGCACGCCGCCTATCAGGGCGCTCACTGCCTTGGCGTACACTGTGTGCCCACCATGGCCCTGCGCATCGGCGGGCTTCCAGAATAGCGACGGGAGGAGGCCCGCGAGCTCGGCCACTCGCGCCAGCGTGGTGGTGCTCGCCAGCAGCTCGACCGCCCGCTGGTTGACGTCAAAGTTATGTCCATTGACGAGCCGTTGTGATAATGCCGGCTCCGCATCCTGCGTGCCCAGTGCCTCGAGGGCGGCCCGCCAGGCCTGCACCCGGAGAAGCTCCTGTCCCAAGATGGCCAGCTTCTCGTTGTAGGGCTTCTTGCCGTGGGCAAACGACTTGTGTGTAAGAGACTGCAGAACTAGCGGGTCTGGGAGCGCCCATTTGCCGAGGAACTCGCGCGCGGGGGCCAGCAGAGCCGGATCGCCGGGGTACTGCACACCGGCCGGGTTCGACATGTATGTTTCGGGATCCTTGCGAAACCCCCGGGCGCGCAGCTGGCCGTCACGCACATAAACCAGCGTGCGTCTAGCTGACGCCACTGCCAGAGTAGGCGCTGGCCGTCCCAGCCTAAACGCTCGCATTATCTGGACTAATTTTTGGTCTGCTTATGCCAGGCTGACTCGAGTTTTTCAGTAGGGCAAGGACCGGCTGCTTAGCTGAGCTGAAATTTAGGTGCAACCAAGGTAAATTTTGTAGAGCCGTCAAACATGGATGCGTTTCGCATATTGGCGCGAGGCGCCAAGATTACAGATAAGCATCGCGACCAGCTCAAAAAGTTCGATCAGGGCACCAGCAAGCCCGCAGATGTAGCGATCGACCGCAAAGTGGACTTCTTCGGGATTTCCGCAGGCCGTACGAAGCGCCGGCCCTCGCAATCGAGTTCGCGCACCGAGGAAAAGCAGCCTGCTATGACCAATGGAGACGACACGAACTCTATGTGGATCCACCGGCCTTCGCGAACCCGGGTCTCCGGCCATGACGTACCCAAGGCAGTGACCAACTTTTCGGAGCTGCACGAGCGGCTGAGGACCAATCTTGCGCGCCTGGGCTACGCGGCGCCGTCTCCGATCCAGAGCGAGTCGATTCCCGTTCTGCTCGCCGGGCGCGACCTTCTTGCATGCGCCCCCACTGGATCCGGTAAGACCTTAGCGTTCCTGCTCCCGATTCTCCAGGGCTTGATTGAGACGAACCACAAGGGCAAAGTACGCGCCCTCGTAGTGGCGCCCACACGGGAGCTTGCGGCCCAGACCTACGAGACTGCCGTCAAGCTGGCGCGCGGAACCAAGATCAAAATCTCGATCCTCGACAAATCATTTTTGTCGCGGCTCCAGAATGCCGAGAGTGGCTCCGCGCCGGGTTTGCTGATCAGCACCCCGCTGCGCCTGGTTGAAGCAATCAAGGCTAATGTCCTTGACCTGTCCAAGGTACGCATACTGGTTCTCGACGAGGCAGACCGGCTGCTTGGCAAGGACTTTGTCGAGCAGGTGGACGAGATCATCGCCGCGTGCACCAAATCCGACATCATTAAAGCCGTTTTCAGTGCCACGTTTCCTGCAAATGTCGAGGAGCTGGCCAACAGCATTATGCACACCCCTGTGAGAGTGTTGGTCGGCCACAAGGAGGGCGCCTCCGAGACCATCGCGCAGAAGCTGGTGTACTGCGGCAACGAGGCTGGCAAGCTCACAGAGGTACGGCAGATGCTGAGGGCTGGAGAGATAGTGCCACCAATCCTTGTGTTCACACAGAACATTGCCAGAGCCAAGGCACTGTTTCACGAGCTCGTGTACGACAAGATCAACGTGGATGTGATCCACTCGGAGCTGACGCAGACGCAACGCGACAAGATTGTCGCCAGCTACAAGCGCGGAGACATCTGGGTGCTGATCTGCACAGACGTGTTGGCCCGAGGTATTGACTTTCACGGCGTGAACTTAGTTATTAACTACGACGTCCCGCTCTCTGCCCAGTCGTACGTACATCGTATCGGGCGAACGGGGCGCGCTGGTCGCGCCGGTGAGGCCGTCACTTTCTACACCAAGCAGGATCTGGAGGCAGTGCGTGCAGTGGCCAACGTCATGCGCCAAAGCGGTTGTGTGGTCCCTGATTGGCTGCTCGAGTCGAAAAAGGTAAAGCGCAAGATCCCAGCGGCCCGTGCGGACATTTCGACGGTGCCGTCGGTCATCAAGCGGCAAAGGACCCAAAAGCGCCAGATGGTGGAGGCATCCAAGAGACGGGCCGCAAAAGACAAAGCATCATAAAGTATTTATAAGTTATTAGGCCTAGCAATACAGGCATGGCAACGTCTTGCTATAAGTTAGGTCCACGTCAGGACATTGCGTCTGCCACAACCGCGGCAACCGCCAGGATCCATACGGGGTCAGTCACAGAGTATTTCTCCCGGTACAGCCGCTTGTCGACGGCGTCCCTGGGCCGCTTCTTCTTCTTCAGCATGCCCTGAAGACTGTTTGGGGAGTTTTGAGGCAGCCCGAGCAGCCAGTCAGTGAACCTGACGATCTTGGAGTTGGCAAACTCATCCAGCGCACTGTCATCGTCGTCGTCATCGTCGCTATCACTCGCGTCCGAAGGGGCCTCCGACGCGGCTGCAGATATCTGCGCCGACCGCTGACCAGTACGAAACCGCCGTCCGATGTGAAGCACACCATCGTTGTCGCTGTCGCTGCCTGAGCTGCTGCCCACCGAGTTACGACGACTGGACTTGCGCGTCTCCGTATCTGGATACCAGCTGCCAAACTCTTTGGTGTCGAACTGGATGCGCGATCCCGTACGATACAGCAGATTCGTGCTCTCGTGACGCGCGGGCTTTGTGTTCGAATGAATGAGGTAGTCCATGGCTAATGTGTCGTTCTCCAGCTGGTTCACGCGGGTATACGAGTGGTTGCGACTCAGCGCGGCGGGCGGAGTACTTGGGCGTGGCCCGCTGTTGTTGTAAAAGGCTCGTGTGTCATTGGCCGCACGCTGCTGCTGCTGCTTCAGGTCCCGTGCGAACTGCGCGAGTGAGTTAGTCCGGCTCAGAGGATGCCGGTTTGGCCAGTCAGGGGCGGACGGTGTGTCAAACCGAGTGGCTGTGCTCTCACTGCCAGGTATCTGGACCTCGTCTATCGGTGTAGCGGACACGTCCGAGGAGGACTGGACAGACTGAGAACTGGGATTACCCACCCGTGCATGCGTGGACTCCTCGGGTAGGGCAGCCGTTCTCTCGTCCATAGGTCTCTCTGCGTGTGGACTAGCTTGTGTCTGCTCCTCGCGCAGTGTCGCGGTCCCAAAGTGTGCTCTCTCGGTAGGTGCGCGCGTGTGCAGTTCTCCGGCGCTTCGACCAATGTGAGAGGGACTGGCCGGGGAGGGACTGGCCGCACGGACGCCAGGCCCCCCAATATCGCCGCTGCCCCGCAGCTGGGCTGGCACAGGCACAGCATCCCATCTATCATCTTGCGGTCCCTCGGGCGCATCGACAAACTGCGTGTCGTCGGCAGAATTCGGTCCCGCATCGGCATCAGCCAGGGTGTTCTCAGTTGAAGTAGAGTCGGTGAGGCGCAGCCCTTGCGATTCGGGCTCGGCCAATTGGGGGTCTAATGCCTTCCCAAGCCTCTCTGTCCTGTTGTCACGTCCTCCAAGCTGTTCGGCAGCGCGCACCGCGGCAATAATTGCAGTATTCTCGCCAAGCGGGGTTCCCGGCGATTCAACCTCTACCCGGCGCGGTTCCGGATCTTTGGTCGGCCTGCGCTTCCCCGAGCTCTTGCGACTGCCTATGCGCTTCAGTTTCTGGCTCAGTGATGGCTTCTCCTCCCCCATCTGGCTCAAAGTATGGGGAACGCCAGCCTGTGTCAGCAATGCGGGGTCTTGAGATTCAGCGATAGCAGCCACTCGACCGAGCCGATCGGGATGCAAGTGAAAACTCTGCCGTGGTGCGGATACAGGCAATCTGAAGTAGGCTCCATTGAGCCGTCCGAATTCAAACTGTCTCGGGCACAACTTATATACGACTGCTCTAGAGACGGCTGCGCGCTGACGCTCTAGAGATGACTGCTCTGACGCTGCTAGAGACGACTGCTCTGACGCTGCTCCGATAGACGACTGGAAAACAGGAGATACGCAGCCAAGGACGTTTAGATGATCGCACCTGACAGTCTTAGCACTACGTGACTTAGCTATGCTCTACACCGTACTCGCGTTTCCGCCACGGACAATTGAGCGTGGCCTTGCAATTGACTTATCTTATTTAAATTAAATGATGTTTTTGTGCTCGCCCTGCGGCTTGTTGACAGATTGCTCCACGCTACTCTGACCATCAGTGGTACCTTCTTCGGCTACTTCCTTCTTCCTCGCTTCCGCATCAGCAACAGTGTTTGTTACCGGGAAGTGGTCGTGGCCGCGATGGGCGACGCGATGCAAGGGCACTTGTACGACTCCGGGAACGTTCTGGTCTGACATAGGTGGTAAGTTACTAAGTTATGCAGCGCCGTCCGGTATTTATATTACTTGTGATGACACAACAGATTGCCGCACACAATAG
Source organism: Wickerhamiella galacta (assembly GCA_030582755.1). Taxonomy (NCBI): domain Eukaryota; kingdom Fungi; phylum Ascomycota; class Dipodascomycetes; order Dipodascales; family Trichomonascaceae; genus Wickerhamiella; species Wickerhamiella galacta. Next base: position 12,719 of record JAJMGW010000027.1, on the reverse strand, counting down.
GTTTCAGCAATTGCTCATTTATACTGCTCATGAAACCTTGGCAGCCCGTTGAGCCGTATGCCACTGTATTACTAAGCAGACAAAAAGTGTCTTAGATTCAGTCAACTTCCGTAGACGTAGCCGCAGCCAGTAGCTGAATGACACAGCCGCCCCCGCCTCCGCCACCAGGATGGAGACTGCAGGCTGGATCGAGAAGTAACGGGCATTCGAAGCGTGGGAATCGACCCCCTCCCCCGCCGCCGCCCTCGCACCCTGAATCAAGGCCTCCCCCGCCACCACCAGGCTACAAAGCGCCGGCATCTCGGCCCTCTGACACTGATTCGGGGCACAGTGTCTCTAAGGCGGCTGATCACAGTACCGTCGAGGAAGGCGCTGATCGTCGTCAGGCAAAATGGCTGGCGATGCAGAACCGCAAATACCTCGTGAAAAAGACCAAGAACACGCGCCGCCAGATACGGCTACCTGCAGATCACCTCAGAAAAATCATGGCGGACCACTCAGACATGTCACGACGCCACGCCAACGCGGACAAACGGTCCTACCTAGGAGGGCTCAAGTACCTCCCGCATGCGATATTCAAATTGCTTGAGAACATGCCCCAGCCGTGGGAGTCAACGAAAACGGTCAAAGCACTGTACCACGTTTCGGGTGCCCTGACGTTCGTTGACGAAATCCCACGCGTTAGCGAGCCTGTGTACACTGCGCAGTGGGGCACTATGTGGACTGCAATGCGAAGAGAAAAACGGGACCGGCGACGGTTTAAGCGCATGAGTTTCCCGCCCTTCGATGACGAGGAGCCACCCATTTCTTGGTCAGAGAGCATTGAGGGAACCGAGCCCCCAGAGCCCATCAGGCTCGATACCGACAAGTCTTTAATGACCCCGTGGCTCTATGATGAGCGCCCTTTATCCACGCTGTGGGGCACTGCATATCGACGCTGGTGGCTCGATGTCGGTCAAATGGGTGCGCTCTTTGACCTGTCGGCCCCTCTGCTTGAAACCGTCAACGAGAAGAAATCGACCTATTTATTTGACGATCTGTCTTTCTTTAATGCCAAGGCTTTAAACATTGCGCTCCCTGGCGGTCCTAAATTTGAACCGCTTTTTCGCGGAAACCCCGACGATGAGGATTTTGGAGAGTTCAACGCGCTGGATCGTATTATCTTCCGCCATCCTCTGAGATCAGAATATAAGGTAGCGTTTCCACACCTCTATAATCCGCGTCCCAGGTGTGTCTCACTGCCATGGCACAGTGATCCTCTGTCTGTCACTCAGCCGGTAACAGATAAACCGGTGTTCTCCATGCGAAAGTCGATTAATCCCATACCTCGACTTCCAGCGTCACGCGACGTGAAGGACAGCTTCGACATATCCAACGGTGAAAAAACTACAGCGACTCCATTTTTGAGCGCTGTGCCGCTGGAGCCCGAGAATCTCCCTACGGCAATGCGCCTTTATCACGCACCGTATCCGTTCAATACTCTGAGTGGAAGAACCGTACGCGCACAGGACGTTGCTTTGCTCAAAAAGTGGTATCTGCGCAAGGGTCCGCGCAAGGTCCCTATCAAGGTGCGCATATCTTACCAGAGACTACTGAAAAACTATGTTCTCAGGAGACTTCACAGAGAGAAGAAGAAAGGCCAACGCAAGAGGAATCTGCTCAAGGGTCTGCGAAAGACCAAGTTTTTTGAGGAAACTGAGATCGATTGGGTGGAAGCTGGCTTGCAGCTGTGCCAGCAGGGGTTCACCATTTTGCAATTGCTCATACATCGTAAGGGGTTAACCTTCCTCCACCTTGACTACAATTTCAATCTCAAGCCCATAAAGACACTCACAACGAAAGAGCGCAAGCGGTCAAGATTTGGACACTCTTTCCACTTGATTCGAGAACTTCTCAAGATTGTCAAGTTAGTCGTGGACGCTCATGTGCAGTTCAGGCTCGGCAACATAGATGCCTTTGAGCTCGCCGATGGTCTACATTATTTGTTCAATCACATTGGGCAACTCACTGGAATCTACCGCTACAAATACAAGGTCATGCACCAGATACGGGCGTGTAAGGATTTGAAGCATATCAACTATCAACAGTTCAACAACGTTATCGGGAAAGGCCCAGGAAACGGGTTTTGGCAACCGGCTTGGTGCGTGTGGCTAGCTTTCATCAGGGGTTTGATTCCTCTTTTAGAACGTTGGTTGGGCAACTTGCTCGCCCGCCAATTCGAGGGTCGCCAGTCCAAAGTAGTGGCCAAGACAATAACCAAGCAGCGAGTTGACTCGCACTACGATCTTGAGCTCAGGGCCTCGGTTTTGCAAGATATTCTGGATATGATGCCAGAGAGAATGAGGCAAAGCAAAGCAAAGACTATCCTTCAACATCTCAGCGAGGCCTGGCGTTGCTGGAAAGCCAATATACCTTGGCATGTCCCTGGGCTGCCGGGGCCAGTGGAAGGTATGATCACGCGGTATGTCAAAGCGAAGGCGGACAATTGGGTTGCAGTGACCCATTTCAACCGTGAGCGCTTGAGAAACGGCGTGACAATGGACAAAGCTGTGGCGAAGAAAAACTTGGGCCGCTTGACTCGACTGTGGATGAGGTCGGAGTACGAGCGTCAGGAAAACTATGTCACAGAGGGACCCTATTTGGATCCCGATCGCGCGGTTGCCATGTTCACCACAATGGTTCATTGGCTAGAGGAAAGAGATTACACCCCCATACCATTCCCACCTCTGAGCTATAAGCATGATACAAAACTTCTGGTTCTCGCGTTGGAAAACCTCAGAGAAGGGTATAGCATGAAAGCCCGCTTGAACCAAAGCCAGCGTGAAGAGCTTGCGCTGATTGAAGAAGCTTATGATAATCCCCATGAGGCTCTGAGTCGAATTAAGAGGTTTCTCCTGACGCAGCGTATTTTCAAAGAAGTGAGTGTTGATCTCATGGATTACTATTCTCATGTTGCTCCAGTGTACATCGTCGATCCTCTTGAGAAGATCACTGACGCTTACTTGGACCAATACTTATGGTACGAAGCCGAAAGACGTAACCTATTCCCGAACTGGATAAAACCTAGCGATGATGACCTTGGTCCCCTGCTAGTACACAAGTGGTGCCAAGGAATCAATAATCTGAATGGCATCTGGGAGACAGACAATGGTGAGACAAATGTCCACATACAAACTCGCCTTGACAATCTTGCCGAAAAGATGGACCTCACACTACTGAACCGTCTTCTTCGCTTGGCACTTGATCCGAATATAGCGGACTATATGACCTCGCGGATGAATGTCACATTGGCTTTTAAAGACATGTCACACGTGAATCAATTTGGCCTCATTCGTGGATTCCAGTTTTCTTCGTTTGTGCTTCAGTACTATGGTTTGATGATTGACCTGCTATTGTTGGGGATCCCAAGGGCACTGGAACTGGCAGGCTCGCCCAAAGACCCCTCACAGTTTATGCAGTTTCAGTTGCCTGAAGTTGAGACCGCTCACCCGATACGTGCCTATTGCAGATATTTTGACCAAGTATACATTCTTTTCAGGTTCGCCGCTGATGAGTCCAAAGAGCTCATTGACGAGTATCTGGCCACCAACCCTGATCCCAATTTTGAAAGTGTCGCTGATTATAATAATGCAAAAGCTTGGCCTCGGGACTCTAGGATGAAGCTCATTCGACACGACGTGTATCTCGGTAGGGCAGTGTTTTGGCTACTAAAGAACCGACTACCATCATCAGTAACGACATTGGAATGGAGCGATACTTTTGCTTCCGTATACAGCACAGATAACCCGGCCCTTTTGTTTGAAATGCTGGGGTTTGATGTGCGCATTGTTCCGAAATCGCGGGCGCAAGATCAGTCGCCGATGAAAGATGCCGTTTGGAATCTTATTGATCAAGCTAGTCAAGAGCGTACTGCCTTTGCATACTTGAAGGTAAGCCGTGCCGCCATCGAGAAATTCAACAACCGCATTCGTCAGATCTTGATGTCTTCAGGCTCTACCACTTTTTCTAAAATTGTTAACCGGTGGAATACTGCTCTCTTGGCATTCTTCACGTATTTCCGGGAGGCAGCTGTGTCGACCTCAGAGCTGCTTGACGTGTTGGTGAAAGGAGAGACCAAGATACAAAACAAAGTCAAAATGGGTCTCAACTCAAAGATGCCGTCACGTTTCCCGCCATGTGTCTTTTACTCGCCAAAGGAGTTGGGTGGACTCGGTATGTTGAGTGCAAGTCATATACTCATCCCGGCTTCAGATTTGCGCTGGTCGAAACAAACCGAGACTGGCATTAGCCACTTTCGTGCGGGGATGTCTGCTGGAGATGAGGAGCAACTTATGCCAAATGTGTTCAGATACGTTCCAACGTGGGACGCAGAGGTTGCGGAATCGAAGAGAGCGTGGGCAGATTACGCGCAAAAGCGTCAGGAAGCCTTGCAAACAAACCGGCGTATCACTTTGGAAGACCTAGAAGACTCTTGGGACAGTGGTCTACCACGTATCAATACACTATTTCAGAAGGACCGTCATACCTTAGCCTACGATAAAGGCTACCGTGCTCGAGCTGAATTTCGCCAATATTCTCTTCCTAAATACAACGCATTTTGGTGGATGAATGAGCGCCATGATGGTAAACTGTGGAATCTAAACGCGTACAGAACCGACGTAATCCAGGCACTTGGAGGTATAGAGACTATTTTGGAGCACACACTATTTCGAGCAACTGGATTTGAAAATTGGGAAGGGCTGTTTTGGGAAAAGGCAAGCGGATTCGAAGATTCGATGCGCTTCAAAAAGCTCACGAATGCCCAACGATCCGGACTTAGCCAAATACCGAACAGAAGATTTACGCTTTGGTGGTCTCCTACCATTAACCGCGCAAACGTTTACGTTGGATTTCTGGTTCAACTGGATTTGACCGGCATCTTTTTGCATGGAAAGATTCCCACGCTGAAAATATCGCTGATTCAAATATTTAGAGCGCATTTGTGGCAAAAAATTCACGAGAGTTTGATCATGGACCTGGCTCAAGTTCTAGATCGTGAGATGGATATTTTGCAGATCGATACTGTGTCTAAACTACCTCTTCACCCGCGAAAGTCTTACAAGATGAATGCGTCAACTGCAGATGTGCTTCTGACAAGCAGTTATCGATGGAATGTAAGCAAGCCTTCGCTGCTACATGAGACCCGGGATACTATGGACCTTGCAACTACGGACAAATTCTGGATAGATGTACAGTTACGCTACGGTGACTACGACTCTCATGACATCACTCGGTACACCCGCGCAAAGTTCTTGGACTATACCAGTGATGGTGTCAGCACTTATCCGTCCGCGACAGGTCTGATGATCTGCGTGGACTTGGCATATAATGTCTATGATGCATATGGTAACTGGATCCCAGGTCTAAAGCCGCTTGTTCAGCAAGCAATGGCGAAGATAATGAAGGCAAATCCCGCGTTGCACGTGTTGAGAGAGCGCATCCGAAAGGGCCTTCAGCTATATCAGGCACAGCCGACACAAACGTATCTGAATTCGAGCAACTACACCGATCTGTTTGGAAGGGACTCTCACTTTTTCGTTGATGATACCATGGTGTACCGTGTTATTGCTCATAAAACTGTTGAAGGCAATATGACGACCAAGCCGGTCAATGGTGCCATATTCATTGTTAACCCTCGCAGCGGCCAGCTCTTTTTGAAGGTTGTCCATAGTTCGGCATGGACTGGTCAGAAACGGCTTGGCGCCTTGTCGAAATGGAAGGCTGCCGAAGAGGTAGGTGTTCTGCTCCGCTCACTTCCGCGAGAACAGCTCCCCAAGCAACTCATTATAACCAGCAAGGGGCTCTTGGATCCTCTAGAGGTTCACATGCTTGACTTTCCTAACATTGCGATTCGCCCGAGCGAGCTGAATCTGCCTTTCAAAGCGGTGTTGAGCCTGCCTAAACTTAGTGGACTGGTTAATGACTCTGGCGATAGTAAAATGGTATTGTTCAACCTCTATGATGACTGGGTTACCTCTGGTAATGTCGAAGCATCTACGGCATTTTCAAGACTGATTTTACTACTGCGCGGCTTACAGACGAATGCCGATAGGGCGAAGCTGATATTGCGACCCACCAGTTCTGCTTTAACTCAGCCGAACCATATCTGGCCAACGTTAACCCCCGAACAGTGGATTCGGGTTGAGAATGAAATGAGCGATCTGATTCTAGGGGATTACGGAAAGAAACACAATGTCAATGTATCCTCCTTGACCCAGCACGAGGTTCGTGACCTGATTCTCGGACAGCCTATCAAGGCGCCGTCGACTGCACGGCAGCAAGACATTGCTGAGATTGAGTCGCAGGGGACGCAGTCCCAGCAGGTTATGGCTCTGAAAACTCAGGGTCAGACACGTCACGGTGACGAGATAGTAGTTGTGACGACGTCGAACTATGAGCAACAGGCGTTCCAGTCGCAAACTAGCTGGCGGGCGCGGGCGCTCGCCAGTACGGGGCTTTATGCCCGCACGAAGCATTTATATGTGTCGTCTGCTACTCTGGATGAAGACGCTCCGACATACGTCATGCCTAAAAACCTTCTCCGCAAATTTGTTATGATATCAGACGTGCGGGCCCAGGTTGCTGGGTTTCTTTATGGAAAATCCCCAGCCGATAATAACATGGTCAAGGAGATACACGCGGTGGCTTTGGTCCCCCAATTGGGTAGCCCGACCGGCGTACAGCTTCCAGCGCGGCAACCTGACCTGGCGGAGATAAATGAGCGCCTTGGGGGTGATTTCGAGCTCCTTGGTTTAATTCATACCCAGGTCCAGGATTCTACCTCCATTTCGGCTGCAGATCTCACAAAGTACGCTCGTGACCTGGACTGGCAGACGGGTAGGATCGTCGTAACCGCCAATTTCACCCCTGGTTCGGTCACGCTCAACTCTTTCATGCCAACGGAGGAAGGTGTGAACTGGGGAAGAGAAAACAACGATCTAGTCTCGGAAATCCCGGCCGGGTTTAGCACAAATTTTGCGCGGCAGGGTCAAATTGTCTTGTCGGAGCGATTTAGAGGTCTCTTCTGCACCCCCCAAGACGACGTTTGGAACTTTGCATTCATGGGGGCGGTCTGGAATGAAAAGGCTCGCTACTTTCTGAAAACAGCAGTTCCGCTGGCTTATTATGACGAGCGTCACCGCCCTATCCATTTCCGTCTTTTCACAGAGCTCGAGAACGAGCCAGAGGGCGCAGAAGACGTTCTGGCTTAGCATCACTGTATATATTTTTTTATTGCCACTATCTGTATCTAAACCAGGTGAAACAGTAACGAGTTGATAACCGGGTTTGAGCTTCAGCTGAAATTGTGTAATCAAATTTCACCAAGGACATATGGCCGGTGAAGGCTTGAAGCGGGACCTTTACCGCAAAGAGCAAGAGGAGAAAAGAAAACGAGCCCGAGACGTAAAGTTCGATGTTGAGGAGACAGATGCGCAGCTTCCGCAGAAGCGTTACTATCGACAACGTGCGCACTCGAATCCTTTTAGCGATCACCAGCTGGAGTATCCTCTAGGCCCCTCCGAAATGGACTGGTCGACCCTCTATCCTGTACTCAAGACCAAACCAGAGCTTGGAAAGCCCACGATTGCCGATATCGGCTGCGGTTTTGGTGGTCTCCTCGTAGCCCTGTCACCACGGCTGGCCGACAAACTCATTCTGGGAATGGAGATCCGAGTACAGGTGACCAACTACGTCGAAGACCGCATTGTGGCCCTGCGCAAGCAGCACTCCAAGACAAGGGAATACGATAATATTGCTGTGCTGCGAGGGAACGCGATGAAATTTCTCCCCAACTTTTTCGAAAAGGGGCAGCTTGAAAAGATGTTTTTCTGCTTTCCCGACCCGCATTTCAAGCAGCGCAAGCACAAGGCGCGGATCATCACCAGCACGCTTGCCTCCGAGTACGCATACGTTCTGCGCCCAGGAGGAATTGTGTACACCATCACTGATGTCGAGGACCTGCACAAGTGGATGGTGGCCCACCTCGACAAGCACCCACTCTTTGAGCGTCTATCGACTGAATGGGAAAAAGGCGACGAGTGCGTTCAGATTATGCGAGAGGAGACAGAAGAGGGCAAAAAGGTGAGTCGTAATAATGGACAAAAATTCGTGGCGTGCTTTAAGCGCCTGGATTAGGCGGGGAGTATGGGGCATTCCTTGCGTAATTTGATCATGATGTATCGGCTTGGAAGGTAGGCAATCATACTAAACCCGAGCGACAAGAAAATACCAATGTCGCCGCCTCCTTGACCCAGTCATGGCCGCAAGTTTACCGGTATAATATGTTTGCATGCCGACGCGACAACACCAGCAACCCCTGCGCAAAAAGAGAAGGCTGGGTGTGTAGATTATAGTGTATATATACTAGATTAATGACGTTGGTTATCTGCGCTGTGTTCAAATTTCGACCACATCACGTAAGTGCAGTGGTCTGAAGTTGACTTATTTATGCGGACCGCGCAAGAGCTGCGGGCCAACCTGCTGGCCCAGAAGTTGCGGCTGGAGCAGGAAGCTTCCCAGGAAGCGGACCGCGCCCGCGTCGCTCATGCTCGGAGATGTGAGGCTGAGGAAGCATTATTTGATTTGCATTTTTTAGGCTATAAGGCGAAGAATATAATAGACGGGTCTGGTGTGTCCTCCAAATATCTGTTGCCACTATACAAGAAACTGAGAATCAATCCAGGCAGACTGCCCCTCCCGGCAGAAGAATCTGATGTAGACACTGGCGTATCCAGAGCTAGCTCGCCCCTTACGACAGGGGCCACGAAATCTGCGCAGACCTTTCGGCACATTCCAATACGGAGCTTGAATAAGTTCGGTACAGATAGATGGTCCTCGCGCCTGGAGTTTGAAGTTAGCGACACGGAAAGCGAAAACGATATTGGTGAGGAGGCTGAAACTTTCATAGTTCCAATAAAGGCCGTTGAGAATGTTTCCATGAAGGTAACTGACAAGCCGGCCACCAGCAGCGTTGCAGAAAGCAATACATCAGCACAGTCAAACTTGCTGCGGAATACAGAGGACTCGCAGGACAGGAAGCCTCAGCAAGGACCTAAACTTGACCTGGCGATCGATCAAGAGACAGGTGCAGACGCTCCTGACGCTCATATGGTGCAGGATGAGGACACGGGTTCTGAGAAGGAGATTATTGTAAGTGGGCAGGCTGCACCAAGCGAGGGTGGAATGGCAGTGGGCGATTCGGTGATGCAGACTGTATCGAGCTCCCAAAAAACGTCGGCATTGAAGCGTAGTTCTGGCAACACAGATTTAGACCAAAACGAAGCTGGGCTTGGGGCGGGGCCGGGGAGTCACAAGAAGTATGCTCTTTCAACTGACGATTCACCCACGGATGTTTCCAATACCCAAATGACCACAACCTCAGATTTATTGGACGCGACGCTAGTCTCTCCCCTCCATGTGTTTGTGTCATACCGCTGTGCACCGCTCTTTCATGGCCGAAATCTCGAAAAGGTGTTTACACCGACATATAATGGGCAGTTTGTCAGAGATCTCGAGTCCCGTTTCTACTGCAAGACAGAGGGGGCTGGCACAGAGTGCTCGAGGGCCTCGTGCAAGGATACCCATTTCAGGGATTTTGTCAGGCCCAAGGGAGAGATTCTGAGGACCATCTTGAGCAATGAGAGAAACGTATCGGTGAGGCGACGACTTGCGGAGGAGCTTCAGCAAGCCCAGCAGACGCAGGCTGCACAGTCGCCTGAAGATGTCATAGAGCTCTACCTACAGCTCAAAAACGAGGTAGCTCCCCGCGAGTTGATCAGCCTAGATTGATGAGAATTGTGTACATCAATAATATATATTTATGGGTGTCGGAGCTCTGCGCTCCGGCTTCAGGAATGATCAGTCATTTTCGCCCTTGAGAGCATGATATCCTTTCGATTTTGCATTTGCGGTGGCCAGAGGGTTCCTGATTGACTGAGAGAGGCCGTGATGCCCACTATGCGACGCCCCAGGCACGGGCGGCTCCGGGCTCTCGATAGCCCCGTCGGGTAATCGAGCCTGCGCGGCTGAGCTTGCCAGGGCCCGTTCTGCACCCGGTGTTTTTGTGCCCAGGAGAGCCTCGTTGTCTTCTCTGGTAGCCAGAGTGGGTGCTGAGCGGAGGGTCTTGTCGCCGAACAGCGTGTCCATATCCTCGAGCTTGACGCCCTTGGTTTCCGGGTAGACAAAATAGACCAGTATTGTCGAGCAGATACAAAAGAATGCTGGCAGCAAGTACATTGCCCATTGCATCTTGTCCTGCAGCACCGGGGTCACCTCGCCGACCAACCAGTTGAACAGCCAGTTGGTCGCGGTGGAGAGCGATGCGCCCTTTGCCCGAATAGACAAGGGTAAGATCTCTGGCGGATAGAGCCAGGGAATCGGGCCCCACGAATAGCCAAATAGGGCATTGTACACGACGACGAAGACGACGACGAGAACGGGGGTAGCGGCGATATCCAGGAACATAAAGTAGGATATTGTGACCAGTGCCACCGCCATAACGAGACCTCCTGATATAAGAATGCGCCGGCGTCCCCATCTGTCGACTAGATACCAGGGGGGCACCGTGGAGAGCACGTATATAATGCCGTTGACACCTGTCATGAGAATTGCCGAGCGACCGCGCCAGCCTGCCTGCTCAAACACAAGGGGTGCGTAGTATGAGATCACATTGATGCCATTGAGCTGGGCAAATGCCTGTGAGGACATGGCAATGAGCACGCGTTTGCGATAGCGTCGCCACATGTACGCGTACGACGCCTCGCCCTCCATGCGCTGCAGCAGGACTGTCTCCTTAATGTCCTGAAACTGTGCGCGTGCTGACGGCGAGTTCGTGTCGCCTCCGGAGTACAGCTTTGCCAGTACCAACAGGCCCTCCTCGTCGTGGTCGTGGTTCAGGAGCCACCGCGGCGTTTCCACCACGAGAAGCGAGCCACCGGCGAGCAGTGACCCCATAACGCACTGACAGAACAGCGGGATCCGCCATGAGAGATCGCTCTCAATGAACGTGCACGCGTAGTCGACCCACACCGAGGAGCAGTATCCGACGATGTTGCCCGTGAACTCAATTGCCGCCAGCTTGCCGCGGCTTTTCGGAGGAGATATCTCACTCTGGTACACGGGTACTATTGTGGACAGAAATCCCACCCCCAGACCGGAAATCACGCGGCCGACCACCATGACGGCCATGGCCCTGCTGAACGTCTGGAAAAGACCGCCGATAACGAACATGATGGCACCAGCACATATGGTGCGCCTGCGGCCGATGATGTCACCTATTCGGCCCGCGAACAGCGACGATACCAGCGCGCCAAGCTCGAGAATCGCAACCATGGTCCCGATTTCCAGGCGCGACGGGTTGTGAAAGTAGTCTTTGAAGTACACCCCGGTGATAATCCCGGACATGACACCCTGGTCGTAGCCATGGCAGAATACGCCCAGCGAGACGAAGATGCTCGTAAAGTATAGGAGCTTCTTGCCCGTTAGCCCGGCAGTCATCCTGCTGTGCTGAGTCAAAGGACGCGCGACAATGGTGGGGTGTAGATCAAGTTGCACAAGGTGCCAAGCGGGAGCGGCTGAGAGCCGACTGCGGGCAACGGGGATAGAGTCTATGTAGGAACTAAAAAATTAAGCAGCATTCTCTGAAGAATTACATAGTTGGGCAACCGTTGTCGGATCCGTCCCTGTGAACGCTTTGTACCTGACCTAAACTTTGCAGTACGTCGTGTTTCGCTATAGCAGTATTTTCGTATCACCATGGGTGTTCTCATCATCCAGTTGAGTAGGCTCTAGAGATTAGAAACACTGACTTGGGCCTGGATGTCACGCAGCGAATGGCCACGGCTTTGAACGCAAGTAGGTACAAATGCGCCTCTTGTGTAGTAGGAAATCCTGCTGTATATAGAACGATTGAATACACATGCTCTGTGATGAAAGCGTTTATCTGAACTCGAACTCAATGGCTCTCGTGGCCACTTCTGCACCATCTTTGGACTTGTCACATGCGGACAGTGTGTTATGCAAGCAACGACGTTCTGGGTAGCGCGCGACAAAGCCTGTTTCTTCCGCCATTACCCGTACGGCAAACACAATATATGAAATCCCATACAACAGAAACGTTCACGTGTTCACATTATCGCCATTCAGCCGCCATCCCTCTGAGATGTTGGGATTCAATCGGTCTCGACGGGCGTCCAAATAGGCAAGTGGACCACGCCAAATACGGTAGGTGCTCCCTGCGGGCGGCGATTATAAAAATGATTGCTCTCAGCCAAACTCTCACCATCCCCAGTCCATATGATCAACCCCGTTGAACTTGTGTCGACCACCGCACCCCGTGCCAACCCCGCTCACCCGCTCACCACCCTCTCCACTCTAGTTACGGTGCCCGTCCAGCATATTGGACACACCACCTTGAGTGCTGCAGAATCCGCGGTCAGGGACCTCCTGTGTCCTCTGCCGCCGACCCTGCCTACCGATCCCAACGATCTCTTGCACCTAGTGCAGGACAAGTCTCTTGAGATCGCCTACCGCCTGGTGCTCAACATCTCCCCCTCTGACCATGTGCCGGTTGAACCCACCGGCCACTGGATCAAAGACTGTATTATTGAGCCCCTCAAGGCGAGAATCTGTCCGGCGCCAGCCCTTTGGTCCCCCAACCAAGAGCTGCTCACCGTCCTGTC